>BLSH010426083.1:323872-343900 GCA_018402905.1 Glandirana rugosa
TTTACGCTATCCCCGACGTCCCCTCACCTTGGAGACAGGTCACAGTGTCCCCTACCCTGTGACCACCACCCTCTGTCCACGAATCCTTACAATGTGGGATTTATGTTCAAATTGTACATTGTACAAGTATTTCCATTTGAATCAAAAGTTTACTTCCTTGTAGAAGATATCCCTGTCATCCTACAAATAAATTGTGACTCTACCGTCCTAGACGATGACCTTGTCGGGAACTCCTGGTAAGACGAACATAAAACCCCACAAAGTCAAGAAGAGCTGCGTCTGTCAGTGAACTCGGAGAAAAGGATTTTACGGTAAGTTATAATAAAATCCCTTTTTTACTCCTTTGAGAATTATTTCTGAGCTATATCCAGTGGAAAAAAAATTCACAAAAGAGAGGGCTGTTCCAGTAGCAGATCCTGCCATCTCAGTGTTAAATAAACATCCTACTGTCCCTATAGAAGATGTTCCTTCATTTGAAAACTAAGTTTACCTTTATGAACATGTTACATGTTAAACTTGTATTTAGGGTGTAACATTCCTAAGCACCTGTCTCCCACCACCAGTGTCCCATCCCCTGTGACACTGGACAGAGGTTCCACTCCCCTGCAGCCCCTATCGCATTTAAAATTGAGCTGTGCGGGCTGAGCACTTCCTTCAGCTTTGTAACTAAAGCTTGTATGGGCAGAAAGCTGGAGAAAGAGTGTGCAGGAGCCTGACATTGCACTTGTGATCCACTGATTGCAGCTGCAATGCTTTGCAAGCCCTTGTGGGGAAAGAATAATAAATGCATATTTTTTGTGCTAAAATATGTGCATTTATTATATTTTCCTAAAGATGAAATTAACATTAATAGATTCTCCAGACAGAAACTTTAGATGCACTTAAAGGCTCTCGCTACTCTTATAGGTCCAGCCCAACAACCAGCCATTGCTGCATGTTTTGTTTGCCAAGCTGCAGCTAATTGGACTAGGGCAATTAACACTCAACAGGATCCTGTCTTCCAGGACCGAGATCTGGCGGAACACTCTACAAGCACTGCCTTCTGTCTTTCTTTTCTGTTCTAGAACAGGGTTTCTCAAACAGGGTTCCATAGAATGCTAGGGTTCCTCCAGAGGTTGCTAGGGGTTCCTTGAACAATGAGCAATTTCTGCCTCTCAGATAAGTTCCCACTAACACCATTAATCTTTTTAGCAATCTGTAAGGGGGTAATTCTTCCCAATAACCACAAGTGTAAGGAGCATTCTTGCCACTGTCCATCACACAAATATATCATAAATTGTAGATATAATAATTTTTAGCAGAGGCTCCTTGAGACCAAAAAGCTATTTTTAAGGGTTCCTCTTTGTTGAAAAGGTTGAGAATGGCTGCTCTAGAACAAGTCATAACCTCACTCGTATGCCCTTTGAAGGACATATCTTATGCAATGCACTCGACAAGTACATAAAGGATGTCACAGCAGAAAAAATTCATTGTTCCACATCAAAATGAATAGCATCCGATTGCTCTACTCATGCTTCCTCTTCAAAGCCAGAATTCAGGCTTCCTTTCAGCACAAGACCAGAAACACAAAGCCCACCAAGTCTACCCCAAAGCCTTTTTTACAATGAAGGTGTTGCCCTCATTCCGAAGAGTGGGGCATGTCTGTTACCTTTGTATTCCTCTGGGTCTCAGAATTTGCAGACTGCCCTGGACCATTTCTTGTTCTAGGGAGTGGTTGTACTGATTCCTCTGGAGGACAGGTTCAAAGATTCTATTCAAACCTGTTCAACATACCAAAACTCAGCATATGAGGTATTCATCCTTTCCTGAACCTAAAGTTCCTATAAAAGTACCTTTTGTGTTCATACGCTTCACATGGAATCTGCAAGGCCAGTTATTGCCTCTTTGAGACAAGGAGAATAAATGGCATTAGTAGACATTCAGGATACCTATCTACATATTCCCACTTACCAACCTCATAAGTGCTTTCTGTGCTTCACAGTAGGGAGACAAACCCTTCCAGTGTATTACGCTGCCATTTGGCCTATCCTCTGCACTCAGATTATTTACAAAGATGCTCACACCCCTACTTGCCCTCTTTAAGAACTCATGGCATCCAGGTGATAGGATACCTAAATTACCTCCTTCTGAAGGAGACATCTTTCTCAAAAATGTCTGAAAACATCCAAAGGACTATATGGATTCTTCAGGCTTTTGGTTGGATAATCAAGTTTCAAAAGTCTGCCTTCCAGCCTTCTCTTCATTTCGAATACTTAGGCCTCATTATATACTTGGCCCAGGCAAAAGTTTATCATCTGGCAACTGACCTACTCTAAGATCTCATGCTCGGTCCTCGAGTCCCCCTTTTTGAGATTCTCCATGAGAGTTCTTGGCCTCATGGTAGCCTAATTTGAGATGGTTCTCTTCGCTCAGTTTCACTCAACTTTTCTCAACCTCCCTATGCCTCTCTCCGGTCAAGCAAGGGACTCCTTAGCTTGGTGGATTGTGGATTTCCAATTCAGCCTTGAAAATAGGAAATTTGTTTTCTCCCATACTCCTGGATGGTGGCAGCAATCTCTCACAGTTCAAGGAACCTGGTAAACACCATGAAGCTCAGAGCAATAAATTTAGCATAACTGGCCCTCTTCTTCAGGGACACCCAATCAGGCTGCAGTCAGACAATGCCACTGCAGTTCCTTTTATTAATCATCAGGTGTGTGCCAGGAGTCAGGCAGCCTTGAATGAAGTAAGTCAATTCATCTGGGTGAAAAAACACTTACAATCTCTGTTGTCCACATTCCAGAAGTAGATGGTTAGGCGAATTTCTTAAGTCATCACTGCCTGGAGCCGGAGGAATGGTCACTTCATCCTGACATCTTCAATCTCCTATATCAGAGCGTGTACTCCAGATGCAGACATCCTGGCCTCCAGGTATAAGTTACCCCTGTTTGCAGCCAAGACCAAGGATCCTCTAGCACTGTGTTTGGGTGTTATGGTATTTGCCTGTACTCCATCCAAGTTAATATATGCCTTCCTCTGACCGCTCTGCAAAATGTAGGAAGAGGAAAAATCTGTGATTTTCATGGCACCAGACTGGCCCAGAAAAACCTGTTACACAAACAGACTCTAGCTTCTAGGAGATGACCCCTGGCCTCTTCCAAACAGGACAGTCGTGCTGTCTCAAGCCCCTCCTCTGTTCCATTTTGCTTCTCAGAGACTTACTTTAATGGCATGGCTATTGAAACCAGGGCTTGACTCTCATTCCCACATTACTCAAAGCCAGAAAAAACACTTCAAGAAAAATCTACTACTGTATCTGGAAATAGTTTTTTGCTTGGTGTGAATACAGGCATCGTAACCCCTGAAAGAACTCACTACCTCGAGACTTGACCAGAAATTGTCTTTAAGTGCTCTCAAAGTGGAGTTCCACACGTTTTTTTCTTTATCAAAAGTCAGCAGCTACAAAAAGTGTAGCTGCTCACTTTTAATAAACACTCACCTGTCTCGCGGTCCAGCGATGGCTGTGCCGAAGCCTCGCTCGTCTCCCCCCTCCTCCCGACGGCCCCGCCATTCCATGTGTGGGCACCCGGCCCAGCTTCACGGCCGGGCACGCACTGCGCATGCGCGAGTCGCGCTGCGCGTTCCTAGTGGCAAGGCAATCTTCTGGGACCTGTGACGTGTCCCAGAAGATTGCCAGGAGGGAGGGGCCACCTAGGAGGAGAGGAGGAGTTGCCTAGTCGGCCAGGCTACAGAAAGAGGAAGTGTGACAGGAAGTACCTGTCAAAACAAGGCACACACTCCCCCCCCCCCCCCCCCCCAAAAAAATATGACATGCCAAATGTGGCATGTAAGGGGGTGAGGAGTGCTAAAAGGGGAAGTTCCACTTTTGGGTGGAACTCCGCTTTAAGGGATAGGTTTCTGCCTTGTCCATTCTATTTCAGAAGGTTTTGACTTTATTAAAACCTTTATTCAAGGTGTGTCAAGGATCAAACTCCCAATACAGCACCCTGGGCTTCCTTGGGATCTCAGTTTGGTTCTCTCTGTCCTGCAGAAACCGCCCTTTGAAACCATTAGTGAATTCCCGTTGTGTGATCTCTCCTGTGGCTGATCTCTTGGTGGCTATCACATTTGTCAAGTTCGTTTCTCTTTTATAAAGAGCTCTTCCTGATTCTTCATAAGGATAAAATTATCTTACATCCCAGACCCTCCTTTCTTCTAAAGGTGGTATCAATCTTTCATCTTAATGAAGATAATGTCCTTTCTTCTTTGTGCTCTGCTCCTAAGCATTCCAGACAACTTGCTCTCCATTGTCTGGACATGGTCAGAGCTATCTGAAAGCCACAGTATCTATCCAGAAAATACACTTTCTTTTGTCCTTCCAACTTCTCTAAAGGGACACCATGCTTCCAAGTCTGCTATTGCTGGATGTATGAACTTACACCCTAAAGCAGTGTGCTCAACTTTTTGAAGAGTGCTGGCCACTTAAGTGATTTGGTAACTGGTCACGTGCCACAATGAAATGCTTCAGAATTTCACATTTTTTAATTTGACTAACATAATGAAGATTTTTAACAACAATCAGGATCATCGTTTTCCATGGGACCAATCCATGTTGGGTGTTTACCCACTGTTTAATCTCAAAAATCAATTTTTTTTTATTTACCAGATCACCACAATTAATCCCACTCTAGCGCTCAGGTGTGACCAGACAAAAAGCTCCAAACTAGTGTTGCAGCCTTCACGTTATCAGGGTCTTTGCAGCCATCCCTTTCAATTGTCAAAACAAGGACTGTGGACAATCTAAACAAAAAACAGACCAGGGAAGCACATTCTCTAGTAGAGCAATCAACTTTTTTATTAAGTTATATCAGGTCAATTTCTGGGCCTTTGTGAATACAGCCCTTGGCTGCAAGGTTCTTTCAGCAGCACTCTGAATTGGGTCCTCCATCCTTGTTTATTTTGTTGGACCCAGTGGCACAGTTCTGTTCACTTTTTTATTTGCTCACCCTTCTGATTCATTACTTGGAGACATCCCAAGGTCTATGAATATCCAGCCTGTGTCCTGTGCTGTATGTTTAAGATAAAAGGAATTGTAACTTTTAAACTCCATGTTTTGATGTACAATGCAAGACAGGCCACCCTGCCATCACTTTCTGTTTTGCTCTGCACAGCTTGCTAAAAGATCTCACAGAGTGGAGAAGGTTTATTGGGATATGCTCAGGGGTGCATGGCCAAAAGCTTTCACATGGTCCAATTACCTAAAGGTAGCAATCTATAATCCAGATTCTATAAATATCCAGCCCATGTCCTGTACTGTACTCCAAGATATGGAATTTAAGTTTTTTTTTGGCTGAAAAAAAAAAAAATTATACTACCAAATGAATGAGTCAAACTAATGACTCCTTACCTTGTATTTTCCACCCTGCTGCTCTGTTCATACAGCTCATGAACAATGTTTGAATCAGAGGGACACACATTATTAGTATTTGCAAACCACAACTCAAATACATTGTATTTGACATTGACATTGTACACTGTATTATGCCCTGTACATAATAAACATTTGCTTACATTTTGTAAATATAAAATACTGTTTCCACCTTTGTGCCATCCTTTTAATTACAGGTATCTCCTTTCGCCTCTTTGCAGTCCTTTCTTGTCTATACAGTGCATCCGTAAAGTATCCACAGCGCTTCACTTTTTCCACATTGTGTTATGTTACAGCCTTATTCCAAAATGGATTAAATTCATTATTTTCCTCAAAATTCTACAAACAATACCCCATAATGATAATGTGAAAGAAGTTTGTTTAAAATCTTTGCAAATTTATTAAAAATTAAAAACAAAAATAATCACATGTACATAAGTATTTGCAGCCTTTGCCATGACACTTAAAAAAAAAAAAGCTCAGGTGCATCCTGTTTGCACTGATCATCCTTGAGATGTTTCTACAACTTGATTGGAGTCCACCTGTTGTGAATTCAGTTGATTGGACATGATTTGGAAAGGCACACACCTGTCTATATAAAGTTCCACAGTTAACCGTGCATGTCAAAGCACAAACCAAGCCATGAAGTCCAAGAAATTGTCTGCAGACCTCCGAGACAGGATTGTATTGAGGCACAGATCTGGGGAAGGGTACAGAAAAAATTCTTCAGCATGGAAGGTCCCAATGAGCACAGAGGCTTCCATCATCCATGAATGGAAGAAGTTTGGAACCACCAGGACTCTTGCTAGAGCAGGCCGCCCGGTCAAACTGAGCGATCGGGGGAGAAGGGCCTTAGTCAGTGAGGTGACCTAGAACCCTATGGTCACTCTAACAGAGCTCCAGCATTTCTCTGTGGAGAGAGGAGAACCTTTAGAACAACCACCATCTCTGCAGTACTCCACCAGGCTTGTATGGTAGAGTGGCCAGACAGAAGCCGCCACTCAGTAAAAGGCACATGACAGCCCACCCGGAGTTTTCAAAAAGGCACTTGAAGGACTCTCAGAGCATAAGAAACAAAATTCTCTTGTCTGATGAAACAAAGATTGAACTCTTTAGCCTGAATGGCAAGCGTCATGTCTGGAGGAAACCAGGTACCTGGCACTTGGACAATACCATCCCTACAGTGAAGTATGGTGGTGGCAGCATTATGCTGTGGGGATGTTTTTCAGTGGCAGGAACTGGGAGACTAGTCAGAGTTGAGGGAAAAATGAATGCAGCAATGTACAGAGACATCCTTGATGAAAACCTGCTCCAGAGTGATCTGGACCTTAGACTGGGGCGAAGGTTCATCTTCCAACAGGACAATAACTCTAAGCACACAGTCAAGATAACAAAGGAGTGCCTACAGGACAACTCTGTGAATGTCCTTGAGTGGCCCAGCCAGAGCCCAGACTTGAACCCGATTGAACGCCTCTGGACAGATCTGAAAATGGCAGTGCTCAGACCATCCAACCTGATGGAGCTTGAGAGGTCCTGCAAAGAAGAATAGCAGAACTGCCCAAAATAGACTTGAGGCTGTAATCTGTGTCAAAGGTGCTTCAACAAAGTATTGAGCAAAGGCTGTAAATACTTATGTACATGTGTTTTTTTATTTTGTTGCTTTTTTTATTTTTAACCACTTGCCGACGGTTGACGGCGACAAGATGGCTCTGCTAGGCAAATCGCCGTCATATGACGGCGGCTGCCAGATTGCGCACTGTGAGCGTGCGCGCCGCCGGTGGTGTGCTCGCACGCTTACTGTGTTCCGGGGAGGCCAAGGAGCGGGTGCGGCGGACTCGATCTCCGCCTACTACCCGCGATGCCCCCCCCCCCGGAGTGAAAGAACGGAGGTCCGTGTATATGAACACGGATCTCCGTTCTGTGAGGGGGAAGGACTGTGATGACAGCCTTCCTCTATATGGAAGCTGTGATCACTCCCCTTCCCCTGCCAGGGCAGCCCATACACAGTTAGATGCCAATGGTCCCAAAAAAGTGTCAAAATGGTCCGACATGTCCGCCGCAATATCACAGTACCGCTAAAAATCGCAGATCACCGCCATTACTAGTAAAAAATAAAAACCCCAGAAATGAATTCTCATCATCCGTAAACGCGGCAACTTTTGCCCAAACCAATCAATAAACGCCGATTGCGATTTTCTTTATCACAGGTATGAGGAAGAATATAAATCGGCCAAAACGGATGAAAAAAAAGTTTTTTTATATTACTTTTTTTTTTTGGATTTGTATTTTAGCAAAAAGTAAGAAACTTGGGTTTTTTTGCACAATTGTCGCTCTTTTGTTTATAGCGGCGATCAGAAATGATGCAGCGGTGATCAAATACCACCAAAAGAGAGCTCTATTTGTGGAAAAAAAAGGACACAAATTTTGTTTGGGTGCAACATCGCACAACCGCACAATCGTCAGTTAAAGTCACGCAGCGCCGAATCGCAAAAAGTGCTCTGGTCCTAAAGTGTGAAATCCTTCCGGGCCTGAAGTGGTTAATAAATTTGCAAAGATTTCAAACAGATTTCGTTCACATTGTCATTATAGGGTATGGTGTGGAATTTTGAGGAAAATAATGAAATTAATCCACTTTGGAATAAGGCTGTAACATAACAAAATGTGAAAAACATGAAGCGCTGTGAATGCTTTCCGGATGCACTGTACATGCACTTTATCCGCTTCTGCTTGCCATTTCCAAAGGCGGTTTTCTGATGGTGACAGCAGTGAAATATAACTGCTCAGTGGACATCACCACAGCTCCTTGTAGTTTTCAATTGGACACATGACAGAGTGGCATTCCAGAAGAACTACTGGGAGACAAGTACAGAGGGTTATCGCACTATTACAGAAATTGCCTTAACAGTCACTCAATAGAAATAATTTTAATGAAGGCACCCTGAAAATGTCTGTAATGTGAATAAGCAAAACACCTGTTAGTAGTACATACACTGATGAAAGCTCTGTTCTTGTCTCCCAACTATGCTTTTGCGTTGTCACCCTGTCACATGGGCTTCTGACTGAGACTACAGGTGGCCATTTCATCACACACAGCACATGCATGGTCCATTGATGTCACTACCTGGAAACCTACCCTGAGCCATGCAGCCATCACTGAAGTGTATGTATGTAGACTGGAAGTGGCTACAGGAAGTCATCAACAGCATGTTGTAAAATAGGATGTAAACAAGTGCAAATGGTAATTGCTTATAATACACAGTAATTGATTTAGAGTTTATACCTACTTTAATGCTAAAGTGTGCTTACACACATGCAGACACATTCAATACATACATAACATTTTGTAGAGCTTTTTTGAGGTGCCTTCCACTTTACACATACTGCAGCATGGATCTTTATTAGTGGGTGGCTGGGAGATGTAGTTTTCCCTCAGAAGCTTCTGCTACCGTGGACAACATGCTGGATCCATGTTTAATAAACACTGGGAAACCTCATTACAGAATTTAGAACTCCCAGTATGGAAGTAGTAATCTTACAATGTACAACAGGCTCTCTTAGATGTGATGAGTAGACTTACAGTAGGTAATGTATGCCACCAAGGACTAAGGGACTTGAAGCATGTAAATTGCATAAGCTACCCTTCTTTGATTGTGTTGTTAATAAATAGGGATGAGCTTTGGGTTCCCTGCAGCTATGGGTTCAAGGTGAATCCTTCTGTTTTGAGATCTATGGTCCTGGTCAATTTATGTGAAGATTGCCTTTTTTTAAAACCATATTGTACTGCATGGCCTTTGAACTATGGCCAGCAGCCTTGGATGGACTAATAAGGGGGCTTTTGGATAAGCCAGCCCCCTCACTATAAAGGAGAGCGCAGGGCAGCCATAGTGTCAATCGGAAGCCTGTTGTAGGGCAATAATAGGGAAAACTGACAAACTGCATAGGGATAGATTAGGGTCAGTTAGAAAACCTGTAATTATCATTGCTAGCTCCTGGACAATCAACCCCTTTTTCTCCTTTTTTTTGTTCTTATTATTAGTATCTTTTTGGCTTAAATTGTATTTACTGTTCTTGTAATTCAGTGGTTACTTTTAGCTGTGTATATATATATATATATATATATATATATACACAGTACAGACCAAAAGTTTGGACAGACCTTCTCATTCAAAGAGTTTTCTTTATTTTCATGACTATGAAAATTGTAGATTCACACTGAAGGCATCAAAACTATGAATTAACACGTGTGGAATTATCTACATAACAAAAAAGTGTGAAACAACTGAAAATATGTCATATTCTAGGTTCTTCAAAGTAGCCACCTTTTGCTTTGATTACTGCTTTGCACGCTCTTGGCATTCTCTTGATGAGCTTCAAGAGGTAGTCACCTGAAATGGTTTTCACTTCACAGGTGTGCCCTGTCAGGTTTAATAAGTGTGATTTCTTGCCTTATAAATGTTGGGGATTTATTCAAAATTGAAGGCATACTGAACCAGCATGGCTACCACAGCATCTTGCAGCGGCATGCTATTCCATCCGGTTTGCGTTTAGTTGGACCATCATTTATTTTTCAACAGGACAATGACCCCAAACACACCTCCAGGCTGTGTAAGGGCTATTTGACCAAGAAGGAAAGTGATGGGGTGCTGCGCCAGATGACCTGGCCTCCACAGTCACTGGACCTGAACCCAATCGAGATGGTTTGGCGTGAGCTGGACCGCAGAGTGAAGGCAAAAGGGCCAACAAGTTCTAAGCATCTCTGGGAACTCCTTCAAGACTGTTGGAAGACCATTTCAGGTGACTACCTCTTGAAGCTCATCAAGAGAATGCCAAGAGTGTGCAAAGCAGTAATCAAAGCAAAAGGTGGCTACTTTGAAGAACCTAGAATATGACATATTTTCAGTTGTTTCACACTTTTTTGTTATGTAGATAATTCCACATGTGTTAATTCATAGTTTTTATGCCATCAGTGTGAATCTACAATTTTCATAGTCATGAAAATAAAGAAAACTCTTTGAATGAGAAGGTGTGTCCAAACTTTTGGTCTGTACTGTATGTATGTGTATATATATATATATATATATATACACAGCTAATATATAATGTTTGTGATCAGGCTTCTCTTTAAAAATGGACTTTTGTTTTGGCTGTATTATTTTGTGTTTTTAAGTTATTTTGAGGATTTTTTTTGTTGTGTTATAGCTTTTACAAAAAGTGGGCCTTTGTTTCAGATGTGGTATCGTGGAGTTTTTTTTTAAATTCTACATTAATAGAGCCTTTTCTTTTTCATGCAATAAAGGACAAAGGATTTTGACACAGGTGGGTTACACTCCTTCCTACAGAAGGATGCAGACACCGAAGGCAACCAAAAAAAAAAAAAATGAAAGCCAAAATGGGTTAACTCTGAAGGACTGAGTGATGAAATACTTAGTTTAGAGGAGTTTCGCTCTGCACTTTCTAGCTGCTTCTAGTTGCAACTGAGACTGAGATCTTCCTTGGTTGGGCTTTGTTGTCTACTTTAAAGATTGCCTCAAATTTTGTGGGAGAAAAATGACAAATTATAAAAAAATGTATGTACTTAAATGTTACTATACATTTTTCAGACTGCAGCTGCTGTAATTTTTTAAAAATGCAATGTAATAAGGCAGCCTGGAGGCCTTCTGTACACAGTTGGTATAAAAAAGTTCCCCAGAAATTTAATTTCCTGCTTGTGATATTGGTTAACTGATTTTCCCAGAAGTCTGCAGATGTGTGTGTCCCAGATGTGGATGGGGACACTTTTTATGAGGGCTGTGACACTACTGATAATCATTTCACTTTTAAATGCTCGAAAGCTTTTTACCTTTTTGAGGAGTCCTTTGTTAAGAAATGGGCATCTCTGGCTGGCCTTGCATTACAGCCTACATTGATTGTAATGCTACTCTGTCAAAAGAGAATGGACAAAGGCCATAAGATGGAATTCTGTTTCCCTTCAAACTGGTCCTCTTTTTGTGGAATGTTTTAAAGCAGGGGTCCTCAAACTATGGCCCTCCAGTTGTTCAGGAACTACAATTCCCATCATGCCTAGTCATGTCTGTGAATGTCAGAGTTTTACAATGCCTCGTGGGATGTGTAGTTCTGCAACAACTGAAGGGCCGTAGTTTGAGGATGCCTGTTTTAAAGGATAGGTTCACCTTTATGGAAAACAATAATAAAAGCACATATTTGTGCAGGAAAGAGAGTTCTAAGGGAGAGTGGGGTCTGCTTAAACATGTTACACCCTAAATACAGGTGTAACATGTTCAAAAGTTGAACCTATCCTTTAAGCTCATGCCAACAGTCCTAGGCTATTGTTTTGACAAGTTAGTAGATATCACCCATCTCATTGTATGCCATTTAACATGCGGAGAACTCTTTGGCTAAAATACTGGGCTTCAGGACAGACATGCAAAATGTATTTACTGTGCATGCCCTTTGAGGGACTGTGTTCCTTTGGGACTACCATGGACACTCTTCAACCATGTCACTGGGGGCAAGAGTTCTCATTTGTCACAGCAGAAGAAGTCTAGGCCTTATTCTGGGAAGACTCATCCCCCACCTGAGACCATGTTGATTATGTCCAAGCCTAAGCCTTCAAAGCCAGACCCAAGCTAGGTATCCAGTTCAAGCTAGCTGAAAAATCCTCTTCAACATGAGGGACACAACCATATTTCAAAGTGGGGGGGGCATCTTTTAGCCTTTATGGCCCTGTTATTCAGCCTGTCATCTGCACCATGAGTGTTTGCCAAGGTACTGGCCCCTTATCTAATCTTGCTATGCCTACAGGGTATCCACATTGTGGGATATCTAGAAGACCTTCAAATGAGGAAACATTCAGCACAGGCTCTGGCCGACAATGTGGTGTAGACAGTACAAACCTTAAAAAGGGTCGGTTGGATCTTGAAAATTCAGAAGCCAGTGTTGGAGCTAACTTATTACTTGGAGTATCTGGGTCTTATGCTAGGCATAGTTCAAACCAGTGTTTTTCTTTCCAAAGAGATGCTCCTCACTCATATGTTTTGGGGCTGATGGTAGCTTCATTGAATGCGGTTTACGTTCACCTAATTCCACTCCACAGAACTGCATCCCAACATCCTGTCGTCATGATACAAGTCGTTTGAGTCTCTGTACAAACTGATTCATCTAACACCAAGGATCAAATTGACTCAAGAATCTATTTCTGGAGTTGAAGAAATCCTTCCTTCTGATCTTAGAATATCCTCACAATGGATGCCAGAGTGACAAGTAAAATAATCTGTGTATCTTATTCCTGCCTGTCAGATCTGTGTAATAGAAGTGGTGTAAACCAGGAACCTACATTCCATGGGTAAAGATCCCAAGATTAGGTCAAAATAGTCAAATGTGTTTTCATTCCAATTACAATTGTGCTCAAAAGTTTGCATTCCCTTGCTGAAATCATGAAATATTGGCATCAATATTGAAAATGTGACTGATCGAGCCAAAAGCATAAATATTGTGCTCTTTGAAACAATCACATGGTCTTTTTCCAGAGCAGCCTGTATTTCTCCTGAGGTTACCTGTAGGTTTTTCTTTGTATCCCGAACAATTCTTCTGGCAGTTGTGGCTGAAATCTGCCTTGGTCTACCTGACCTTGGCTTGTTATCAAGAGATCCCCCAAATTTTCCATTACTTGATAAGTGATTGAACAGTACTGACTGACATATTCTGGCTTTGGATATCTCTTTACACCCATTTCCATCTTTATAAAGTTCCATTACCTTGTTATGCAGGAATTTTGAAGGTTCTTTTCTACTCCCCATGGCTCTAGTATCTAGTCTACTAAGTGCATCCCCAAGAGAGATAACAAACTCACTGAGAATTTATACACAGACACTAATTGCAATTTAAAAGCCACAGATGTGGGGAAGTAACCTTTAATTGCCATTTTTAAATATAATCTTTATGCAGAAAGTATGCAAAAGGAAAATAATTACAAAATGGTCATAGAAAAAGTACAAAACAGCAAACCAGTCCAAGTGGGCAACGACCATGATACAAAACATGGGGTCTGATTGACCATCCTACATAGAGGGGGTAGAGGCAAAAAGAGCAACATACAGTGGGGATCGAAAGTTTGGGCACCCCAGGTAAAAAATTTGTATTAATGTGCATAAAGAAGCCAAGGAATGATGGAAAAATCTCCAAAAGGCATCAAATTACAAATTAGACATTATTATAATATGTCAACAAAGTTAGATTTTATTTCCATCATTTACACTTTCAAAATAACAGAAAACAAAAAAAAAGGCGTCTGCAAAAGTTTGGGCACCCTGCAGAGTTAATATCTTGTACTGCCCCCTTTGGCAAGTATCACAGCTTGTAAACGCTTTTTGTAGCCAGCCAAGAGTCTTTCAATTCTTGTTTGAGGTATCGTTGCCCATTCTTCCTTACAAAAGTCTTCCAGTTCTTTGAGATTCCTGGGCTGTCTGTCACGCACTGCTCTTTTAAGGTCTATCCATAGATTTTCAATTATGTTGAGGTCAGGAGATTGTGAAGGCCATGGCAAAACCTTCAGTTTATGCCTCTTGATGTAATCCCCCGTGGATTTCGAGGTGTGTTTAGGATCATTATCCATTTGTAGAAGCCATCCTCTCTTTAACTTCAGCTTTTTCACAGATGGCATCAAGTTACCATCCATAATTTGCTGAAATTTTATTGAATCCATTTTTCCTTCTACTCGTGAGATGTTCCCTGTGCCACTGGCTGCAATACAACCCCAAAGCATGTTTGATCCACCCCCATGCTTAACAGTTAGACAGAGGTTCTTTAACTTCTGTGCCCCTTCTCGAAACGTACCTTTGCTCATTCCGGCCAAAAAGTTAAATTTTAACCTCATCGGTCCACAGAACTTGTTTCCAAAATGCATCAGGCTTGTCTATATGTTCATTTGCAAAGTTCAAACGCTGATTTTTGTGGTGAGGACGTAGAAGAGGTTTTCTTCTGATGACTCTTCCATGAAGACCATATTTGTACAAGTATCTCTTTATAGTGGAATAGTGTACCACAACTACAGTGTCTGCCAGATCTTTCTGGAGGGATCGTGCAGTCAAACGTGGGTTTTGAATTGTTTTTCTCACAATCCTGCGAGCTGTTCTGTCTGATATTTTTCTTGGTCTTCCAGATCTTGCTTTAACTTCCACTGTTCCTGATGACTGCCATTTCTTAATTACATCCCAAACAGAGGATATTGACATCTGAAAACGCTTTGCTATCTTCTTATAGCCTTCTCCAGCTTTGTGAGTGTCAACTATTTTCAGTTTCAGGTTTCTAGACAACTGCTTAGAAGATCCCATGGTGCTAATTGTTGGGACAAGGTCAGATGAGTCTGGGCATTTTAAAACCTTTGAGATTGACATCACCTGGTCTTCCCAGACGATGATTGAGAACAATCCATGACACTGGCAGGTCTCAGCCTTGCGAAGGGGGCAGTGCATGCTATAAATTCTTGTGCCCAAAGTTTTGAAGATGCCATTTTTTTGTTTTCTGTAATTTTGAAAGTGTCAATGATGGAAATAAAATCTAACTCTTGTTGACATATTATAAGAATGTCTAATATGTAATGTGATGCCTTTTGGAGATTTTTCCATCTTTCCTTGGCTTCTTTATGCACATTAATACAAATATTTACCTGGGGTGCCCAAACTTTCGATCCCCACTGTAACTAGTGCTGTAACAGATGAGGAATAACAGCAATAAACTGCCCCAAGCCCAGCTATATTTCTTTTGCATCAAAGATGACCTAATACCACAAAATTAACATGGGAAACAGGAACAGAGCGAGCAGCCATTGAAAGAAAAGGGAAGAGGAGTAGAGGGAGGGGGAGACATGAAGAAGAAGAGCAACAGGAACAAGAGTAACAAGAATAGCACTCTACTGTAAAGGAAGTTTAATTATGTATCAATAATCTCAGTGGGACTGGATCTAGGCCGTCTCTAACCGTTAAATTCTCCTGGAGGTTAAGTGCATGCCGGTTGTGAGTCCAACAAGGCCTTGCCAGAATAGTGCATCCACATGGTCCACACACCATAAAACTTGTCATGTCTGCCTTAGCAAGTCACCATCCATTCCTCCGCAGCCATAATGTCGTTCACTAGGCGGATCCAGTCCGCTCGGCCCGAAAATTTGGGCTTGCTACCAATAGACAGCAATCGGTCGTCTAGCCGCATTCAGGAGATGAGGTAACACTGATTTGCGGTAATGGCTGAGAGAAATGGGTGATGACATGAAATAGGAACTTCATTGGGGAGTCAGGTAGGTCAATGTCCAAGATGACTTTTATTTTGGATCTGATATCTTGCCAATAGGGCTGCAGCTTGGGGCACTCCCACCAAATGTGCAGGAACGTACCCAATGCCCACATTCCCTCCAGCAAGCATCTGAAAGGACTGGATAGATTCTAGCAACTTTGGATGGAACTCTATACCAGCAAGTTAATAATTGTAACCCATTTTCTTGCATTATCATGTATATAGAGCTGGGATGGGTGAGGTGATATAAATGGAATGGGTAAGGTGATATAAATGGTCAAGTTGTGTCTCAGTGAACACGTTGCAGGTGTCTCTCCCACTTTTATATAAATATATATCTGCTTTGCTTTGGGTTCCAGGGCTTGTACCATCCCACATAAGACCGAAATGGAATGCGGGATTGTGGCAGCAGACATAGAGCTTCTCAAAAGGAGTTGAGGAGGAGGGGGGTGAATAGTCTGGGGCATGCTATGGGTAAAATATTGAAGCTGCCTGTACCTCCAGTCATCTAATGGAAAGCGACCATATTGGTCTCTAAGGGTATCCAACGGTAGTAGCTCCTGATCTTGGACAAACCTACCACATCTCCTCTTCCTGTCAGCTGCCCAAGAGTGAAAAAAGGAGAGGCGTTCCCCTGGAATAAACTAAGGGAAGTCTCCCAGGGGAGCAAGGGGGGGAAACCAGAGGGGCTAGTTTTCCCAAGTTATTTAAAACATCCCATAGCTGTAGAGCATGAGTCGTGGTAGGAGAGGTGAATTTAGACGGCCCTAGATGTTCCAGGTGTAGCCAGGGCGCATGGGATAAGTTGCGACCTGCTATAAATTTTTCTAAAGAAACCCATAATTTAGTGGACACACTATGATACCAGTCCAATATCTGCTGCAGGGCAATTGCCTCATAATATTTGCGGATAATGGGTATACCCAGGCCCCCCATCCGCTTAGACTGTTGCAGGGTGCAAAGAGCCAAACGAGGGTTTTGCCCATGCCAGATGTATTTCAGAAATAGACTGTTAAGGGTCGAGAAGAAGGACCTGGATAGAGAGCTAGGCACCATTTATAAGTAAAAGAGGATCCAGGGTAACACATTCATCTTTAAGACGCTAACTCGGCCCATCCACAAAAAGGTTTCCCGATCCCAGCTTTGTAAATCTGCTCTTATAGTGGAAACTAACAGGACATAATTATAGGTGTATAACTAGGAGCATTGGGGGTGAGTTGAATACCCAAATAATTTAAGGAAGTGTGGCACCAGGTGAAGGAGAATGAGGATTGCAGCTGTGTACATAAGCCCGAGGGGACGTTCAAGGGTAGGATCTCAGACTTGCTATAGTTTATTTTGAAAGCAAGCTAAATCCCTATAGCTCTGCCATGATGTTGAGGAGAGAGATCAAGGCATCAACAGCGTAAAACAAAACATCCACGTAACCAGAACACTTATGCTCCCCTGATCCAACACAGAATCCTTTAATATCTGGGTTTAAGCGTATCCTATTAAGCAATGGTTCGAGGGTGAGCGCAGAAATGAGGGGGCAGTGGGCACCCTTGCCTGGTTCCATAACAAATAGGAAATGTAGGGGATAGGACGCCGTTCATCTTAACCCGAGCCTCCAGGGAGCCATAAAGCGATGCTATCCAGGAGAGCATGTTGGGGCCAAGGCCTAGTCTAGCCAGCACCACTCGAAGGTATACCCAATCCACCCTTTTCGGCATCAGTGGAAAGCAATAGACAGGGTGTATGGTCAGTCTGCGATCTTGTCCATTGTATGTGTTGGATCACACAGTTACTCTCCTGGTAATAAAACCTGTTTGGTCTGGATGGATCACAGTTGGCATAATGGGTTTAAGGCAGTTAGCTAAGATCCTTGCCAGTACTTATATGTCGGTGTTTAAAAGCGAAATTGGTCTATAACTGCTAGGGGTAGTAAGATCTTTCCCTTCTTTGAGCAAGCAACCCCTCTTTAATTGACATTGTAACCTGTGTGTGTTGCCTTGTGTGTATGTACCAAGGCCAAACATTCCAGGTTATGCAAACTTTTGATTGTGGCCATTTGGGTGATTTTTGTTATTATGATTTAAAAAGATGTTGTTATGATTTAAAAAGGAGCCAAACAACTATGTGATAATTAATGGCTTCGTATGATCACTATCCTTAAATAAAAGACAGTGTTTTGGCATGATTAGTCATGTTTTCAATATCAATGCCAAAATTTAATGATTTATGCCAGGGTTTGCAAACTTTTGAGCACAAATGCAATGTAAATCCTATAACTATATGCAAGGTGACACAAATCCTTTCCCAGGTTAACCAGCTCTCATGTTTTTTACCTTTGTATTTAGCGGCTTGTCTTATCTTGGCTTTAACTCCACAAAAATACTGAAACCTTCATGAAAAAGGTCTACTGTATCTCCCTGGTGGCCTCATTTGCAATGTTCTATCTATTACCAAGTGACAAGTCTGTGTTAAGAAAATACAAAAATTTTCTGAGTTGTCATTAGCAATGTACTCTAAATATTTTGTCTTAGGCACCGCCTTCACACAAGTGGACAGTTCTGATTCACCTGTCAGTTTTTCAGGCGGACCTGATCGGACCCCTCATTCTCCTCTATGGAGCGGTGGGTGTAAAATGTTTCCATTTACACCTGCCAGCATCCAATCCGCTAAAAACGGATGGATGGGGATTCGTTCCCCTTCCATCTAGTGGATGGGATGGCAGTTGAGTGTAAATGGACTGACGGGCGGTCCATTCACATCTGTCTGTGTCCTCTCTGTATAAGTGGAGTGGACATGGACCAGCCATCCACCTGCTCAGCGGGGACGAATGGGCAGATTACCCGCTGAGCAAGCATACTTCTAGTACAGCCCACATGTGGAAGGGGCGTTAGACTGACAAAATGCAAAGTAGCTTGAAAACATTTATTTTTTCAGGTTCTGTATTTTGGTGCATCTGCTAAATCTGTTTTATGCATCTACAGATGATATAGCCAAGTTTATGGCTGAAGTCAGGACTTTACAGTACAGTGTGAAACCAAATTATAATAGACTGAAGGGGATCCTGCTGAACGCTCTTGAGTCTGCTGGAACCAGATTTGGCACACCTCTGATTTTCTCCAGTCAGAGTTCCACCTTGAGAAGACCTATAGCTGATAAGACAAAGGTACTGTGTGTACAAAGTTCTCCAATTTTTAATCCACATCAAACTGTGTTGATACTGTTTGCCGAGTTCAAATAATCTCACATTAAAGGAAATCTATAGTATGTTATTAGAGTATATATTTTGAGTTGTTACTGGAAAAAAAAAAATATATATCTTGAAGTCATGTTTGTTGCGCTTTTCACATTTTTACTTGTTTGGACTGTGATGTGTGCTAGAGGATATATCATCTATCATTGATCCTATTCCTCATTCCTAGAGCTTTCTTTCTTCTTTTCAATGTTTTGTTGATGGGCAAAGCTGTTCTACCTAGACGTTTTTTTTTTGTTTTTATTTTGTTTTTTTTTCCAAATTAGAGTCTGTCAGGTACTGACTGAGTACCAAAGAAACCCTGCTCCATTGGTAAAATATGCATGTTAGTCAGAGAGGGTCCTTGTAAAGTGCCATTGCAGAAAAGTTGCTGAGAGGAAATCAAATGCAGGTTTAAGCCACATAGAGGTTATTTTGTGTTTAGGGAATTATTGAAGGGATGAATTGATCTTTCCCTGGGATAAATGAAATAATGAATGGTGAGGCTTCTCTCCCACTATTTCTTTCTCTCTCTCTCTCGTCTCTCTCTTCTCTCTCTATCGTCTCTCTCTCTTGTCTCTCTCTCTCTCTCGTCTCTCTCTCTCTTCTCTTTCTATCGTCTCTTTCTCTCTTCTATCTCTATCGTCTCTCTTGTCTCTCTCTCTCTCTCGTCTCTCTCTATCGTCTCTCTCTTGTCTCTCTCTCTCTCTATCGTCTCTCTCTCGTCTCTCTCTCGTCTCTCTCTCTTCTCTCTCTCTCTTCTCTCTCTCTCGTCTCTCTCTCTCGTCTCTCTCTCTTGTCTCTCTCTCTCTCGTCTCTCTCTCTCTTCTCTTTCTATCGTCTTTCTCTCTTCTATCTCTATCGTCTCTCTCTCGTCTCTCTATCGTCTCTCTCTCTCTCTTGTCTCTCTCTCTCTTGTCTCTCTCTCTTGTCTCTCTCTCGTCTCTCTCTCGTCTCTCTCTTTTCTCTCTTTTCTCTCTCTCGTCTCTCTCTCTTTCGTCTCTCTCTCTCGTCTCTCTCTCTCTCGTCTCTCTCTCTCGTCTCTCTCTCTCTCTCTCTTCTCTCCTCTCTCCTATCTCCCTCTCTTCTCTCCTCTCTCCTATCTCCCTCTCTT
>BLSH010426083.1:345830-368291 GCA_018402905.1 Glandirana rugosa
ATATATATATATATATATATATATATATATATATATATATATCATATATATATATATATATATATATATATATATATATTATATATATATATATATATATATATATATATATATATATATATACACACACACCATATTACCAAAAGTATTGGGACACCTGCATTTACACGCACATGAACTGTAATGGCATCCCAGTCGTAAGCCTTGTACACACGATCCGATTTTTGGACTACAAAACGTCCGTTTTTTTTGTTGTAAGCTTGTCTCATGTCGAAAGTGAAGAGCATATTATCAATACTAAAATTTTCGTACGACCGAACCCAATGTCAGAAGTGATGTAATGTTTTGAATATTTTTCCATCTTTTTTTGCTTCTGAGCATGCGTAGTCTCGGTCATACGATTTTTTTTTTTTTTGCGTATGAAAACCGTACTAACGGAACGAAAATTGGATGTTGCGTTGTCATCTGACAACTATTTACTAGCCTGAACATCCAGCTTTTGTCCGACGAAAAATCAAAATCCGCTGTCGAAAGGAGCATGCTAACGGTCAGAATTTCAGACGACAGGCCGTCGAACAAAAATTCCTGTCCGAAATACGCATTATGTGTACGAGGTTTATGCCTGTAGGGTTCAATATTGAGTTGGCCCACCCTTTGCAGCTATAACAGCTTCAACTCTTCTGGGAATGCTGTCCACAAGGTTTAGGAGTGTTTATGAGAATGTTTGACCATTCTTCAAGAGCACATTTGTGAGGTCAGACACTGATGTGGACGGGAAAGCCTAGCTCACAGTCTCCACTCTAATTCATCGCAAAAGTGTTCTATCAGGGTGAGGTCAGGACTCTGTGTAGGCCAGTCAAGTTCCTCCACTCCAAACGCGCTCATCCATGTTTAGCTTTAGGGGAAGCTGGGCGTTAGACCAAAGCAACAGGTTCACTTTAATGCCAACCTTTGCAACAGCTTACACTTACCTTTCCTTTGCTCCCCCACTGATCTGTGACTTTGTCAGCACATGTGATAGCGCAGGTGCATGGCAAAGGGGTCATAGAGGGAGTACTCTGACCTGCGTAAGGTCTGACTAGATTGACTTTGAGCTTACACAAGACTTCTTCATCTCACTTCTGGTGACGCATGGCACAGTGAGGACACAAAGGGAAAGTAAGTAGAAAAGGGGCGGGACTTTGAGTGAGGCAGTGACTAAATCATCTGCCTCCATCCCTAATTTGTGTGTACGAAGGAACGAAGGGGCAGGACTTGGCGGGAAATGAAGTGCATGATGGGTGAAAAATAATGTATATATTTATTGTAAATAATTCATATTCAAGGATTCATAGGTAAATATATAAAAAAGGAGAAAAGACAAAATACCTGCATAGTTTCAATTAGGCTAATCCCTAACATTAAAGAAGGGTTGGGTATATTGAATAGAATTGATATAACATATATAGCATTTTTTCATAGACAGTCCATCTAACAATGAATAAATTCATGAAATAAATACATAATCCACAGTGAATTGATAGAGTAAATAGCACATGATTATAATCAAAACACGACATCTGTTGGCTCGACGCATTTCGTGACCTGGTGTCACTCATCAGGAGCAAGCGTGTAGTGCATCTCTGCAATAACGTATTGTTCGTACACACAAATTAGGGATGGAGGCAGATGATTTAGTCACTACCGCACTCAAAGTCCTGCCTCTTTTCTATATACCTGATTAGGGATGGAAGTGCATGCTCTGGGGTACCTTTATAACATGTTATGTCCCTGCCCATTTATATATATATATATATTTGTTGCAGTCAATTCCAACAGTGAGTTAAGTGCTGACATAACTTTTTTGTGGCACAACATCTAATCTCTATTGGGTTCTATGCTTAATTGGGAATTTGACATTGGGCCCATGGGTCCCTCTGTGGGGTTCTTCTGAATATGAATTATTTGCAATAAATATCTACATTATTTTTGACCCATCGTGCACGTCATTTAAAGTCCTGCCCCTTTGTTTGCTCGTACAAAGGGAAAGTAAGGTAAAGTGAAAATGCGCAATAGGGACACAGACAGAAATACAAATCTTACAGTAGTTCAAGCCTTTCCATACTCCATACTAAAGAAAAGCACTTTTATTTTTCTGTTGGGGCAAAATGGAGCCCCAGATAGCAATAAATACCTGACAGCCCTTCCCCTGCTCAGTGCAAATCTAAGAGAACATTTTGGCTGTGTATGCACTGTTTCACTATTACAATATTCATCTCTGTTCCATTTTTTGCAATTTAGCACTATGCTACTTTAGCTGGTAATTGTACATTCATGCAACACTGTACCCAAACAAAATGTATGTTTTTTTCACACAAATAGAGCTTTCTTTTGGTGGCATTTGATCACCTCTGCGTTATTTAATTTTTTGTGATCTAAATGAAAAAACACTGAACATTTTGTAAAAAAAAAAAAAAAAACAATGTATTAACTTTCTGCTATATCCACAAAAAAGAATCTTCATAAATTTTGGCCAAAATGTATTCTGCTACATGCCTTTAACCACTTCAGCCCCGGGAGGATTTATCCCCTTCCTAACCAGAGCACTTTTTCTCTGCACTGAGTCGCTTTAACTGAGAATTGCGCAGTTGTGCGATGTTGTACCCAAATAAAATTGACATATTTTTTTCCCCCATAGACAGAGCTTTCTTTTGACGGTAATTGATCACCTCTGTGGTTTATATTTTTTGCGTTATAAACAAAAAAAAAAAGCATCAATTTTGAAAAAAAACAATATTTTTTACTTTTTGCTATAATACAAATAAATAAAAAAAAATGCAATAGGCGTATATTGCTGTGTTTGTGCAAAAGTTATCGTGTTTACAAACCATGAGAATTGATTTATGGCTTTTTTATGATTATTTTTTTTTTTTACTGGTAATGGCGATCTGTGATCGGGACTGCAATATTGCGGCGGACACATTGGACACTTTTTTGGGACCATTGACATTTAAACAGCGATCAGAGCTAAAAATAGCCACTGATTACTGTAAAAATGTCACTGGCAGGAAAGAGGTTAACACTAAGGGGGCAATCAGGGGGTTACATGTGTTCCCTCACTGTGTTCTAACTGTGTGGGGGCTGGGCTGTCAGGGGCATGACATCCTGGTGACAGGGATCAGTAGATCACTGTCATGCCGCTTGACAGAATGGGGAACCGCCGTGTTTACATTGGCGGTTCCCCGTTCTTCCCCTGTAGTAGGCGATGACGGGTCACTGGGGGACATCGAGTCCGCCCGACTCGCGGCCACACTCACGCAGCAGGCAAGAGAGCGCGCCGGCCGTGGCATGCGCCTGCCCGCTACCTCCACCTGTGAGAATCTTCATTTATATGCCATTTTTCAGCAGTAAAAGTACACAAGGCGGTTGGGAAGCGGTTAAAAAAAAAATCCCAATAGGTGCATATTGATTGATTCACGTAAAAGTTATAACATCTACTAATGATTATATATTGGAATTTGTTTTTTTTTTTTTATACTACTAATGGCGGGGATCAGCAACTTATTAGGGCACTCTGATAGTGTGGCAGCCAATCTGACGCTAAGTGACAATCTGGGGACCTGACTAACTTCCACTGACATCACCTGTGACACTAAATCTATATGCTGTCACTGTACTAACGACACTGGTGGGAAAAGGGTTAATATCTAGGTTGATCAAGGGGTTACATGTGTGCCTAGCAATGTGTAATGTGTGCTGCTTCTACAAACCGATCTCTTTGTTTCTTATCCTTGTTTCACAGGGATAAGAAACAGAGAGATCATTCCCTCTATAGTTCTGCAGGGGTTCAGCACCCTAAAGTCTGAAGCAGGCACCGGCATACCAGAACATTGCTTTGCCTGCACGAGCTGCCTGTCCGCAGTACATTGTGGGCGACCGGTTCTCAAGTAGTTTAAAGTATATTTCCGTAAAAGACCTTAGGATAGTTCCATGACGCATGTCATTTTTAAAAAAAAATTCTCAACAACAAATTCAGCTGAATATATTGCTGTGTAGAGTCATCTTTTCCTTACATTAATTACAGTATATTTTAACCACTTCAGCCCTGGAAGAATTTCCCACTTTAGGACCAGAGCACTTTTTGCGATTCGGCGCTGCATCGCTTTAACTGACAATTGCGCGGTCGTGAGACGTTGTACCCAAACAAAATTTGCGTCCTTTTTTTCCCACAAATAGAGTTTTCTTTTGGTGGTATTTGATTGCCTCTGCGTCATTTCTTATCACCGCTATAAACAAAAGAAGAGCGACCATTTTGCAAAAAAACCCAAAATTTCTTACTTTTTGCTAAAATTCAAATCCAAAAAAAAAATATAAAAAAACATTTTTTGTTCACCGTTTTTGGCCGATTTATATAATTCCTCATATTTGCGATAAAAAAATTTGCAATTGGCGTTTATTGATTGGTTTGCGCAAAAGTGGCCGCATTTACGGATGGTGAGAATTCATTTCTGGGGTTTTTATTTTTTTTATTTTTTACTAGTAATGGCGGCGATCTGCGATTTTTAGCGGTAATGCGATATTGGGGCAGACATGTCGGAACATTTTTGACACTTTTTTGGGACCAATGACATTTATTCAGCGATCAGAAATGTAAATGTCCACTGATTACTGTATAAATGTCATTGGCAGTGAAGGGGTTAACCTGCAGGGGGAGAGCTAGGGGTTAATCGTGTTCCCTGGGTGTGTTCTTACTGTGGGGGGGTTGGGCTAACATGGGCATGAGAGATCTAACTGATCCCAGTGACAGGGATCAGTAGATCTCTCATGCCCCACTGACAGAGCGGGGAACCGCCGTGTTTACATCGGCGGTTCCCCGTTCTTTCCCTGTAGCCGCTCATCGCGGCTCGCCGGCGGACATCGGGTCCGCCCGAGCCGCGGGCACACTCCCCAGGAGTGCGGCGGGTGCGCGCGCGCCCGCGCCCCCTGGTGGCCAAATGCGGATCGCCGCTTATTTACGGCGATTCGCGCAGGGCTCCCCGACTGCCGCCGTGAAAAGATGGCGCGCGGTGGGGAACCAGTTAACCATTTCAAAGTTTTTTTTTTTTTTTTTTTTTTTAACCAACTATTTTCTAATCAATGATCGAGTGAGAAATATAATTGAAAAAGAAATGCGCATGAGCTGTGACCTGGAAGCAAAAGATTCCCAGCCACGAAAATTCTTTTCTGTAGTAACATGAAGTGAAATTGAAGGCTTGGTTGGTCAAATTTCGACAATCAATGGTGGCACCATTGGATCACAGAACGCACAAAATTTCTGATTTTCAAAACAAAATTTGTTCGTAATTCGACCCACGTATGGCCTGCATAAGTGTAATGTCATTGGTGTGCAGCCCAGTTGTTTGACACATGCCCAGGGGGATAATCATTTTAGAAACTCCCACCAACAGACTTAAAGGCGATCCAAAGTAACAGCATTTACTTTCATTTTTTTAACCTCTGCATTGTAATAGTTCTTATTTATTTATTTTATTTATGTACTTGTATAGCGCCGTCAATTTACGTAGCGCTTTACCTATACATTGTACATTCACATCCGCCCCTACCCTCAAGGAGCTTACAATCTAAGGTCCCTAACTCACATTCATACAGACACATACTAGGGCCAATTTATACGAGATCCAATAAACCTACCAGCATGTCTTTGGAGTGTGGGAGGAAACCGGAGTACCCGGAGGAAACCCACGCAGGCACAGGGAGAACATGCAAACCCCAGGCAGGTAGTGTCGTGGTTTGGATTCGAACCAGCGACCCTTTTGCTGCTAGGCGAAAGTGCTAAACACTACACCATATAATTATTTTTTGACAATCTACTATAACCACCTGAAGACCAGGCTGTTTCTGGCACTTTTGGTTTACATGTAACAATCAGTATTTTTTTGCTAGAAATGTTTTTTTTTAAAGCAGAGGCTCTAGAACAGGCATCCTCAAACTACGGCCCTCCAGCTGTTGCGGAACTACACATCCCATGAGGCATTGTAAAACGCTGACATTTACAGACATGACTAGGCATGATGGGAATTGTAGTTCCTGAACAACTGGAGGGCCATAGTTTGAGGACCCCTGCTCTAGAGAATAAATTAGTGGGTTTTGTAATTTTTCATGTCACCTAGTATTTGCGTAGTGTAAAAAAATGCACTTTTTTAATTTTTAATGCACAAAACACAATCCATAACCCAATTTTTTTGGAAAATATAAAAGATGATATAGAGTAAATTGATACCAAACATGTCATGCTTTAAAACTGCAAACGCTTCTGCAACAGCAACAAACAATGTACATTATACTATCCATAGGCTTCCTTTAAAAGCCTTTACAGATTACTCTTTAGATGTATAGAGGAGGTCTAGTGCTAGAATTACTGCCTATGATCTGACATTCGCAGTGATAACTCACATGTGTTGGATGATTGCTTTTTGCGTGTGTGCTGGACCGACACGCACGTTTGCTTTTGCGCATGAGCACGGGGGGTTGGGGCACCTTAAATTTCTTTTAAATTATTAATTCATTTTATTTTCACACTGTTGATTAAAATTTTTTATCACGTTTTATTGCTGTCACAAAGGTTGTAAACATTCTTGTGACAGCAGTAGACATGTGACAGGTACTCTTTATGGAGGGAGCTGGGGTCAATAAAACCCTAAATCCATCCTCTGCACTTAAAAGCATTCAAAGCACCAAGATCAGTGTTTTTAAATACCCTTGATATTTTTGAAAATGGCACCGATAACATCCGAGTCAACTGGAAGTGATGTCACGTCATTGCTTCAGGTTTACCATAGCGGAGACCCGATCAAAGCCGATCCCAGCTTTCTTTGGGTGTTCAACTAGTTGGTAGACATTCCAGCTGGTAACGCAGGTCTCCCAGTAGGACAGGAGAGCCCAAGCAAGCCAAGGAAGGTGGCGGGTGCTTGTAATAGCTGGCTCTAAAAAACAGTACCGGGGTGATGCCTGCAGCTGCATCCCAGTACAACCACTTAACCACTTCAGCCCCGGAAGGTTTTGCAGCTTTAGGACCAGAGCACTTTTTGCGATTCGGCGCTGCGTCGCTTTAACTGACAATTGCGCGGTCGTGCGACGTTGTACCCAAACAAAATTTGCGTCCTTTTTTTCCCACAAATAGAGCTTTCTTTTGGTGGTATTTGATCGCCTCTGCGTCATTTCTGATTGCCGCTATAAACAAAAGAAGAGCGACCATTTTGCAAAAAAACCCAAATTTCTTACTTTTTGCTAAAATTAAAATCCAAAAAAAAAATATAAAAAAACATTTTTTTTCACCGTTTTTGGCTGATTTATATAATTCCTCATATTTGCGATAAAAAAAATTGCAATTGGCGTTTATTGATTGGTTTGCGCAAAAGTGGCCGCGTTTACGGATGGTGAGAATTAATTTCTGGGGTTTTTATTTTTTTTTATTTTTTACTAGTAATGGCGACGATCTGCGATTTTTAGCGGTACTGCGATATTGGGGGGGACATGTCGGAACATTTTGACACTTTTTTGGGACCAATGACATTTATTCAGCGATCAGAAATTTAAATGTCCACTGATTACTGTATAAATGTCATTGGCAGTGAAGGGGTTAACCTGCAGGGGGAGAGCTAGGGGTTAATAGTGTTCCCTGGGTGTGTTCTTACTGTGGGGGGGTTGGGCTAACATGGGCATGAGAGATCTAACTGATCCCAGTGACAGGGATCAGTAGATCTCTCATGCCCCACTGACAGGGCGGGGAACCGCCGTGTTTACATCGGCGGTTCCCCGTTCTTTCTCTGTTGCCGCTCATCGCGGCTCGCCGGCGGACATCGGGTCCGCCCGAGCCGCGGGCACACTCCCCAGGAGTGCGGCGGGTGCGCGCGCGCGCCCCCCTGGTGGCCAAATGCGAATTGCCGCTTATTTACAGCGATTCGCGCAGCGCTCCCCCACTGCCGCCGTGAAAAGACGGCGCGCGGTGGGGAAGCGGTTAAAGACCATTGACATACCAGGTAAGTGACTGAATAAGCTCACTTGAAAATATGCCTTTCATGTTGTGAGTGCTGCTTGTCTGCTGGTCATCTCTTTCCACAACATATAGGATTCCTTGCATGCCTTTTGGCTTCTCCTCTGCTCAATCATTTTGTTTACTTTCTATTAATAAGAACTACATATCCCATGGTACCTTGCTGCCTGAAAGCAATATTGATATGGCTTGTTTCCTGTACTGACTGTGGCTCCTGAAATTCCTCCTTTCAGCACCTCTGTAGTTCAGAAGGCAGGCTCTGTGAAATGTGTAACACAAGCAGTGGCTACTCACAGGGCATATTTAATGACACTGCACTCAAGGAAATAAAGGTGTGGATTTTTTTAAAAGGGAAGTTTTCAAACTTCAGGGTCATTCAGATAGGTGTCAGTTAGAAATAATTGTGGAAATTAATATGATTTGAAATTTTGAACACAGATTACACTTTAATACAGTTGTCATAATGGCAACTAACAAAGATTTTGAATGTTTGAAGTTTTAGAATAGAAGTTTTTAATAACGTGGGATTGCCAAATGCAAACTGATATACGCTGATCAGCCATTACATTATAACCACTGACGGGTAAAGTTAATAACACTGATTACAGTATCTTCTTACAATAGCATCTGGAAGTCGGTGGGGTGTACTGTATTAGGCAGCAAGTAAACATGTGTTGAAAGCAGAAAAAATGGGCATTGTAACATACAGGGATATGGGAAATGATTATTGACAGACACACGTACACCTTACACAGGTTGAACTGGATGGACTATTGTCTTTACTGCATTCAACCTTACCTACTATGTAACTACTCTAAAAATATTAGGTTGATGGTCATAAAGTTATGTATGATCAGTGTACAGGCAGTCCCTGAGTTACGAACATCCGAGTTACGAACAACTCCTACTTCCGAACGGGGGGGTGTGGCGTCACTGCCGGGCCGCTTGCGCTCCACACTGGTCCCGGATACGGCGAGCAGCGCCAGACACATCCCACAGTACTGTACAGCATGGCCCCAAGAGCCCCATATAGCACAACTGCACACATAGCAGTGCCCGGAACATCCCACATCACTGCACAGGTTGAAGTTACACTTAGAAATGTACAGTTCCCACTTACAAACAAATTTGATTTAAGAATGAAACTACAGTCCATAACCTGTTCGTAACTCAGGGACTGCCTGTATATAGTTTTACTTGACATTTGTGCATGTCCCCCTCAATGGCATGACACTATATTTTTTTTTTATCGAAAAGATGGTAGTTTCTGTTTATATACTGAAATTGTATTGAAGGTTATGTTGTGTGGCCATTTGAGATGCACATAGTGGTTATAGTTGGTCCTCTTTAATATAAACATTTCCTTTGTGTGTAAATTAGCACTTTCCATCCTTACTGAAAAATCTGAATTTTGTGTTCCGCTTTTCTGTCATTTCTGCTTGGCATAATTAAAAGCCCGAGCCAGTGACCTTTTTCAAACATATCTTGTGCAGAAGGACGACTTTTTTCAACCAGCGCACTTGCAATGTGGAAGGGTCAAGATGCCTTAAATTTTTAATATATCTTATGAAATTTGGCCACGGGATAGTGCACAGCAGCCAAGAATGCAGGGTGCAAACCAAGAAGAATGATGGGCTGATAGATAAATGGTGATTCAAGCATCAGTACACAGATGGTTCTGATTTGCTGTGTTTTAAGCTGCTTAGACTGAAGACATAAAATATCCTCCTAGTCATAAATTAGCTCTTTGGAAAGAAACCTTGGCACTGGAGCTTTACAACCTTCAATTAGTAGGGGAAGAAGAATTTGAATGACTGTGGTATTGACATCTGTAGGCTTGCATAGTAATCATTCCTAATAGAAATGAATATCTGTTTGAGGAGGTTTTTGCATGGCTAATTAGCCACTATTGAGAATATGTAATTTTTGCATGATCTCCCGATTGTCACCTTTCTCTTTTGATACAATTACATTTTATTGTAGCAAGGGACACAAAGTTCAAAAGAGGCACAAGGCATGTAAAACTAGAAATGCAATACAACCAATATTGTTAAACATTTTGTTGAAGTGGAGGAAATGTAACCTAGCATGGGAATGGCCTTTTTTTTCTTTTTCTTTTAAATTTTAGTAAAGCTGAGATGTAGATTTCTACAGGTTGTCAAAGTCCCTTGTCAATGGTGTGTGTGTGTGTGTGTGTGTATATATATATATATATATATATGTACACACACACACACACACACACACACACACACACACACACACACACACACACACACATTTTTTTTTTTTATCACTACTCTTCCTAACTTAAAGTGGAACTAAATCTCTCTATCAACATGAACTATTTTGAGTCCTTATGCTGCTAGCGTTAGTAATTAGATACTGTAGGAAGGTATATTTACTTATTTTAAAGTTTTTGTTTTACATTTCCTAAGTTACTTCCTGGTTTCCAGCCTAGACCAAAATAATGTCATACATCCCAGGAGTTTTCATGGGCATTTTTTCTTTTATCTGGAGGAGGGGCTTTCTCAGATAAGAATGTTCTCCTGCGTGCATGCCTGAGCTAAGGGCAGATGCATTCCAGGAAGTAAATGCATGAATCATCTGCCCTTACTCAAAATGACCGCAACTAGAAATGCTAGGGGGGTGTTTTTCAAAGTGATTTCTCAACAAGATAAAGCATGGAGACATGGATGGACGTATGGGTGAGTTTCCTTTGGATATTAAAGATTAATTAACCAGTTCAGCTCTTTGGACGTACTGCTTATGTCCAAAGACTGAACCTTAAGGCCCCACATGCACACAGGAGGTTTTTGGATGTTTTCTACAGCAGCTGTTTCTAGCTTCAGATGTTTTTTCTACAGTCAATAAACTCTGCATCATGTTATCCTATGTGTTCATGCACACATAGGCTGTTATCAACTGTTTTTGGCTGGGACGTTTTTGAGCTGTAAAAAAAAAAACCCAAGACCAGTGGGTTCTGAGAGACGTTTTTCAGCTGTGCAATAATGCTAAAAAAAGCTGAAAAACTCACTACAAAGCTACTGACGTTTTTGGAAGTTTTTTTTTTTTTAACGTCCTGTGTGAATGAGGCCTTAATCACAAGCTGATGGCTGCAGTAGCAGCCACCAGCTTGTGCGGGTTTAATTTAGCCAGCTACCGGCTTGAAAGTGAAAGCGATGCCACATCTCCTTAGTTGCCGATCACTTTCACAAAGCCGGCAGCGTGGTGCCCCTCATTCCCGGATCCTTTGGATATTAAAGATTAATTAACCAGTTCAGCTCTTTGGACGTACTGCTTATGTCCAAAGACTGAACCTTAAGGCCCCATGCACACAGGAGGTTTTTGGACGTTTTTTACAGCAGCTGTTTCTAGCTTCAGATGTTTTCTTCAATAAACTCTGCATCATGTTATCCTATGTGTTCATGCACACATAGGCTGTTATCAACTGTTTTTGGCTGGGACGTTTTTGAGCTGTAAAAAAAAAGATGTTTTTCAGCTGTGCAATAATTCTAAAAAAAGCTGGAAAACTCACTACAAAGCTACTCACGTTTTTGGAAGTTTTTTTCAATGTCCTGTGTGAATGAGGCCTTAATCACAAGCTGATGGCTGCAGTAGCAGCCACCAGCTTGTGCGGGTTTAATTTAGCCAGCTACCGGCTTGAAAGTGAAAGCGATGCCGCATCTCCTTAGTTGCCGATCACTTTCACAAAGCCGGCAGCGGCTCCCCATCCTCTCATGGTTCTCAAACTCTCCTGCTGTGAATGGGAGCCTGGGAAAGCAACTGCCATCTAAGGGAAGGAGAGCATTGTGAGACCGAGGCAAATACATGCCTCGATCTCGCATGTAAACATTGAAATCTGGAAGTGACGTAATTTCCGGTTTCAGATGCACCTTTTCCTGGCCAGCACAGCCAGGGGACACATCTAAGCCAATTTGTGCTTGATTAGATGGTGTGAAGGACAGGGGTGACATTGGGGTTTATTACCTGTCACCTGCCCAATGCTATCACAAAGGGGTTTAGTAACCCCTTGTGATAGCAATCAAGTAAAAAAAGAAAAGAAAAAAGTTTTAAAAAATAAAATTATAATAAGATATTAAAATGTAAAAAATTGCCGTAACTCCTGTTGCCCCACACACATGCGCAGACACAAGCCCAGGGTGTGCACGTGTATGTAAATCGGTTGCTCCACACATGTGACCTATTGCTGCAAATGTGAGTGAGAACAATCATTCTAGTACAAGAGCGCCTAGTTAACTCTAAACTGATGAGCTGTTAAGGCTATGGTGATTTTTGGGCACCATAGTTTTTGCGATATGGGCGCACACAATTTTAAGACATGGAATGTTTGGTATCTATTTACTTAATCCAACCTCATCTTTTATACTTTAATTTAAAAAATCGGTATTATATTGTGTGTTTTTGCCCTATAATTAACTTTATTATATTTCTTCCTAAACATTTGCATTTGATAAACAGTTGTGAAAATATGAGACATAAAAATTGGCAAGGATCATCTTTTTAGTCTACAGGGCCGCTGCTTTCAGAAAATGTATAATGTTTTCGGTTTTAAGTATATTTATTGCCAAAAATTTAAATTTTTACATATATGCGACATATAAAAAATAATTGCTGGTTAACCTCTTCCTGCCCGCACGACATCATATGACATCGCGGACTTTGAGTGGGGATATCTGAATGATGCCTGCAGCTACAGGCACCATTCAGATATCTTCTTTTAGCTCTGGCGATTCCCCGCACCGTAAGAACAATTATAGCGGCTGTTCCACTGCTTGATCGTTCTTACAGGTCCCACCCCCCGCCACCCTCCAGTGCTTCTCCTGCGAGAGGGAGAAGGAATCCGGAATCTGTCCATCCTGGATGTTGATCACAGAGATTTCCGGCGGGCCAGATGGTCCCCGGAGTCTCTGTGATCTTCCGGAGGCTGGGCGCGATTTGATGACGTCACGCCCGGCCTCTGCACTTGAAAAAATGTTGCCGCTCAGGCTGGGAAGCCTGGATCGTTTTTTTTTTTTTTTTTTTCCAGGCTTCCCAGGCAGGGGACTCATTGACCCCAGGTCTCGCTGTAAAGAGGACCTGTCACACATTGTTTCTATTACAAGGGATGTTTACATTCCTTGTAATAGGTATAAAAGTAATAAAAAAAATGTCAAAATAGAAAAGTAAAATAAACAAAAAAAATGTAAAGCGCTCCCCTCCCCGCAAGCTCGCACGCAGAAGCGAACGCATATGTAAGTCACGCCCACATATATAAACGATGTTCAAACCACACATGTGAGGTATCGCCACAACGTTAGAGCGAGAGCAATAATTCTAGCACTAGACCTCCTCTGTAACTCTAAGTATGTAACATGTAAAAAATTTTAAAGCGTCACCTATGGGGATTTTTAAGTACCGAAGTATGGCGCCACTCCACGAGTGTGCGAAATTTTAAAGCGTGACATGTTGGGTATCTATTTACTCAGCGTAACATCATCTTTCACAATGTGCAAAAAATAGGGCTAACTTTACTGTGTTTTTTTTTTAATGCATGAAACTGTTTTTTTTTTTTTTTCTTTTTTTTAAAAAACTAGTTTGAAAAATGACTGCACAAATACCGTGCGAGGTAAAAAGTTGCAACGACCACCATTTTATTCCCCATGGTCTCTGCTAAAAAATACATACATAATGTTTGGGGGTTCTGAGTAATTTTCTCAGCAAAAATTATGATTTTTACATGTAGGAGCAAAGTGTCAGAATATGCCTCGGTAGCAAGTGGTTGCATAGCATTTCCAGTTTGTGGTACTCAAATACAGTTACATTTTGCATTAATCTTCACTTTCAGCTTTTTGAATAAAGAATCGGTCAGCTAAGTCAGTCAATTTACCATGCCTAAAATGTACTAATGAAGTTAAAAATGGAGCTCCACCTATTTGTTTTTCAATTAGCTCCCCCTTATCTTACCACTTAGCTCACTTTATAAAGTGCTTCCCTCTGTGATATTATATCAACAGGGCCGGTGTAATATAACATAAGCGAAGGTGCATTTTGGTGCCCCATCCTCCCGGCACCCCCTCCCCTCCAGCGGACAGAAGCCCTGCATGAAGGACGAGACTCAGCGCCTGTCTAAATGAACCCTTTCATCAGAATTTGCAGAGTTCCCCTTCATACTGCAAGGGGGAACTCTGATGAAAGGGGCTCTGGGCACCATGATTTAAGGGGGAACGCTAGCAACTCTGATGTATGGGGGGTCTGGTAACAGAGCCCCTTTTACACCTCAGTTTGCATTCCCCCTTATATCAGTGTCCTCCTTACCTTAGGGTTCCCAGTTGCATTTACCTTTTACAACATTGTCCATTCCATGCATGTAGTCAGTAGGGCACTGTGGGCAGGGTTTAATTCACTGTGGACAGGCTGTAGGGCACTGTGGGCAGGGTTTAATTCACTGTGGACAGGGTGTAGGGCACTGCAGGCTGGCTAGAGCTCTGGAAAGCTGTTAGTCCTTCCTCCCCCTCCCTCCAGTCTTCCTCAAGCTAGTAGAAACAGGCACACTGAAGCCACACGCACCCTCCCGTACCCGCCCCGCTGCCCGAGTTAGGCCAAGCTCAACTGTCTAAACCGCCAAATTCAGAACTGTGCATGCACAGAACATGACTGGGTGAAGCTGCAAAATGTATGGGCACACGATTTTTAAAACAAACTGTCCATACATTTTTGAATGGATGGCAACCCAGACTGTGACTGTCTCCATGTTTCTTGCTCTAACTGCCCCATCTCCCCTGCTCTGACTGTCGCCAACACCCCATGCTCTATTCTCATCTCCATTGCTCTGTCCACTTTCCACCATATCTTCTGTTTTTTACATGCGTGTGCCTCTGCATGTAGTGCATGTGAAAACAACAAATTAAAAATAAAAATATGAGTTCAAATACAAATCAATATCACCTATGGAAAAGCAGCACACTAAAAAGGTACCCGAATACATCAACACCAAAATCTTTTGCTCTATCAAAAATAGGCATACTGTCCCTTTAAGTATCAATGCTGTCAAAGTGCTCTCAAATGTGCAAAATCGCAATATAACAAAATATCTTATATAAGCAAACCTAAGGAAAAAACATCTATCCATCATATAAGTGTGAACCATAATAAAGTGCAATGTGATATTGAGAATAATTATCATATGTACATTCTAAAGTGCTAGTGCAATAAATAATATGCATAAAACATATATTTCATACAAAAAAGTTCAATAAAATTGTGCCGTGATAAACTTGTGCAGATCCACTGCACGCTGTTTGCACCAACTTCAGTGTACCATCACCAAAGCAACACACACATCCGTTTATCAAAAAAATTTACCTCCATTCTACTATATGGGGTGGCGATGTAAGTGGATCCAGTCTGCTAACAACAAACAGATCCCCTCTGTCTAGGCGGATTGGAGTGTAGTCAGATGTAAACTGACAGTAGAATCTGTTTACATCTGACCGCCCATGAGGACATGGACCTGTCATCCGCCTGTTCTGATCAGTGAACAGATCTCCTGCTGAGCAAAGCTTGTCCTGTGTGAAAGGGTCCTTATTGTCAATGTCTTTTGTTCTGTCCCATCTCCTTTGCTCTGTTCCCATGGGGCTTCTTTAATTGTCCCCATCTCAACTTTTACCTTGCTCTTTTTCTATGTCGCCTTCTCTGTCCTCCTCTATTCTTCATGTGCCTTCCTCTATAGCAGGGATATGCAATTAGCGGACCTCCAGCTGTTGCAAAACTACAAGTCCCATCATGCCTCTGCCTCTGGGTGTCATGCTTGTGGCTGTCAGAGTCTTGCTATGCCTCATGGAATTTGTAGTTCTGCAACATCTGAAGGTCCGCTTATTGCATATCCCTGCTCTACAGGGTCCACCATGATGTAAGTGCAGCCTGCTGCATAATCAGAGCACAGACAGTCGCACAGAATAAGACATCTAAGCCATGCCCTACCTTCCATTGAAGAACCTCTTCTGTGCCATTCCAGCTCCTGTGCCTGCTGGTCCCAGCTCTTGGCATGACTCGGCCCCTCCCCCTGGTCTGACTTGGCTCCTCCCGGGCTCCCTTTCATCTCACTCACCTCCAGTTCAGTGGCGATTGTCTCTGTGCTGGACTAGAGGTGGGGCTGTTTTGATCATGGGGTGGGCTGGAGGGAGAGAAGGGAAAGTGCAGAATCAAAGGTCGTCGTCTGCCCTGCTTCTTACTGTTTGAGTGGGGAGTAGGAGGGACCGGGAGAGCAGATGAAACTGACAGCGCTCGGGGCTGTGCTGAGCGAGGTAAAGGTGCGATCAGGGCCGGCGCCAGCAGAAGCATTCCCGCGCCCCTCTCCTGGTGCCCTAAGGCCGCTGCCTTATGCTGGCACCGGCCCTGTATATCAACCCTTAACCAAAGTACTTCTATGTTTAACTGTATAAATGGACTGACATACTGGCTAGCTTTTGGTTTGAATGAGGTGACTTCCTAATATCATGATTGCAGTGGCTCTGAGATTGATGATAACACATTTATACACCAAAGAAGAGCCAGCCTATGAAGATATGAATCAAGCACTTGACCTCTGGAAGGTTTTACCTCCTTCATGACCAGGCCATTTTTTTGCTATTCAGCACTGTGCTACTTTACTGGCAATTGTGTTGTCATGCAACACTGCACACAAATGAAATTTTATATAATTTATTCCACACAAATAGAGCTTCCTTTTGGTGGTATTTGATCATCACAGGGGTTTATTATTATTTGCTATAAAAAAAAAACAATATTTTCTACATTCTGTTATAAAACATATCCAATAATATCAAATGTCTTCATAAATTTAGGCCAAAATGTATTCTGTTACTTATCTTTTGGTAAAAAAAGTGTATATTGATTTGTGTGAAAGTTGTAGCGTCTACAAACTATATTATATATATTTGGAAATTGATCAATCCTGATGTACTATCTTGTTTTTTGAGGCCCTAAAATGCCAGGACAGTACAAATACCCCCCACATGACTCATTTTTGGAAAGTAGATAGTCTGAGGTATTAAGAAGGTATTTAGAAAGAGGCATGATGATTTTTTTTGACATTGTCATTTTTTTTCACAATATCTTTTTACACACTGTCACCAGTGCAGTACAGAATCATCATATGACTGGCGTGGCTGTGATCATGGGTACTGACCGGTGACAGTATGTTAAATGTAAATGATACATTTTTATTTTTTTTAAACTTTTTTTTTTTTTGATCATCACTGTAACACCAATGCTTTTAATTGTAAAGCATGGGTTTCATTCATAACAGCTATGATCACTATTGTGATGCTGTGATTGGCCCACAGCTATCATAGTATAGGCTGCTGTGATTGACCCAGGTACCATGTGATAGATGTGGGCCTGTCAGGAGAGGCTTCGCCATAGTACAGATGCTGTTTCCAGGTGCACACGTATGCGCCACCCAAGAACAGGCCAAACAGATGTGGGCAAACATGTGCATGTGCGAATGCACATTCAGGAGGGCGCACCTGTCACCAAGGCTGGAGCCAAACAGCCTATTTAAACAAAGCTTAAGCACTGGCTAATTGCTGTTTGGTCTACAGAGCTCTGTGTATGTTCCTGATTCCTTTGTTTGACCTCTGATCTTCACCCGGCTTGCTCCTGACCATTCCTGTTTGCTACTTGTCCTTACCACTGGCTTCACCCCAGATTCTGTCTCTGCCTGCTGCTCCTGTTTGATTCTGCATCTGTTGACGACTCTGCCTGTGACCCGACTACTCTGTTTTCTGCCATATTATTATTGTTATACAGGATTTATATAGTGCCAACAGTTTGCGCAGCACTTTACAATATTAGGGCAGACAGTACAATTACAATACAATTCAATACAGGAGGAATCAGAGGGCCCTGCTCGTTAGAGCTTACAATCTAGGAGGGAGGGTTAAGTGATACAAAAAGGGCAATAACTGTGGGGGATGAGCTGATTGAGAAGATAAGAAGTGTGTTTGTTAGGAGGAGGCAGGATAGGCTTCCCTGAAGAGAAAAGTTTTCAGGGATCGCCTGAAGGTGGATAGATTTGGGGACAGTCTGACAGATTGGGGTAGGGAGTTCCAGAGGGTGGGAGAGGCTCGGGAGAAGTCTTGGAGGCGAGTATGAGAGGTGGCGATGAGGGAGCTGGAGAGCAGGAGGTCTTGGGAGGAGCGAAGAGGACGATTAGGTTGGTATTTTGAGACTATGCTGGTGATGTAGCTGGGAGCAGAGTTATGGATGGCTTTGTAGCTCATTGTTAATATTTTGAATTTAGTTGGGCGAGTGGCAGCCAGTGGAGGGATTGGCAGAGAGGGGTGGCAGACAATGAACGCCATATATGCCTGATCTGCCCGTCCATTACCACCCTGACTCGTCTGACCCTGCTTCCAGCCTGCTACAGCTCATTCAGTCCGGCTTAGCATCTTCAGGCACCTGCTTCCTGTTGTGCATCCACAGTCTGCCATCAGCCAAGCCAGTCTGTCTGCTTCCAGCCATCCTACTGGTACATCTGCCTGCTGTCAGCTACTCTTGGTTTCCTCTCTGTGGGTCTCTGGTTACTACCTGCACAGACTATTGGACTGATCATAGGCGCTCTTACTCTGCTGTACTCCAGCGACTACTGTCTCACCATCAGTGGCCCTCGGGCCGGAGCTGTATGAGAGTCCTTTCTCTGCATGCCAGGCTCACCAACCAGGTTCGTGACAGGGCCAATCACAGCATCACAATACTAAGCACAGCTGTTATGAATGAAACCCATTCATAACAGTTGTGTTTACATTGTGTCCATGTGATAACTGCAAACTGCTGCATCCGGTGGTGCGCAGTCATGCTGGAACAGGAAGAAGCCATCCCCAAACTGTTCCCACAAAGTTGGGAGCATGAAATTGTCTTGGTATGCTGATGCCTTAAGAGTTTCCTTAACTGGAACTAAGGGGCCAAGCCCAACCTCTGAAAGACAACCTCGCTCCACCAAATGATTTGGACCAGTGCACAAAGCAAGGTCCATAAAGATGTGGATGAAAGAGTTTGGGGTGGAGGAACTTGACTGGCCCGCACAGAGTCCTGACCTCAACCCAAAACCTTTGGGATGAATTAGAGCAGAGACTGCGAGGCAGTCCAGCCTCACAAATGCTCTTCTGGAAGAATGGTCAAACACTCCAAAACCTTGTGGACAGCCTTCCCACAAGAGTTGAAGCTGTTTTAGCTGCAAAGGGTGGGCCAACTCAATATTGAACCCTAGGACTAAGATTGCAATGCCATTAAAGTTCATGTGCGTGTAAAGGCCAGGAGTCACAGTACTTTTGACAATATAGTGTATGTGAAAGCTAACAAAAACAAAGATGTGGGTACTGGATACGACACACGTGTCTGGCTTTTTAAAAAAATGTATTCTCAAGATTTGTTCAAAATCACAATTCCTAACTGTTGCCTAAAGAAACTGGTGGAATGTTTTAGGGGTTTTTTTTTTTCATAATTTATTTTTCCTGAACATAAGCATTGTACAAGGAACATATACCTGCTGACTCAATCTCACCAGCAGAGTCTAGTCTTATTTATCCTCTGTTTACTGCTAGAACGAGTCAGCAAGCTGAACAAATATGTGCATATCCGCTATCCTGACATTCACTAGCTGCGTGCTTGCTCCAGGCCTGTGACTAAATTGTAAAACAAGATTGAAGAGAAGTCTGCAGTGGCAGCCCCCATCTGTCTGCACTGACAGGTTCCCTTTAAGCTTTTCTCAATATTGGCCAAGGTTATTATATATTAATGAGCTTCAATGAACACGAGATAAAAAAAAAATGTTCCTTTTATCTTAACATATGCTAGATAGACCATGCTAACATGGTTTTACAAAGTAACCCTCTATTGTTTTGGGCACTACTAATTTTGTCATTCTATTGTGTACATAGATCGAAGAGCTAAAGCCTCATGAGTACAAGGTGATTGATGGAGAAGACCAAGGCAAACCGCCAAAACTGAATTCACCAAAACCATGTCGGTTACAGAAAACACCAAAGGTAGATTGTGTTTAAGTAACAATGTATAGATTGTGGTGGGTCTAATCATGGCACTGGCTTTGACTGTCTTTTGAGGTTCAGGCAACAAGATCTATGCATTTGAGTTCCCAGCTCTGCCCCTTTGCCACAACCAATAACCGGGGTCTTTCTCTTTTTTTTTTTTTTTTTTTTGTGCCTGTCTTCATTTTACTTTATTACAAGACAGATATCCTATTTCCTACATTGGGAAGGATGAGACCAGAGGGTTGAAGGAAATATCTTGCATTAAGGCCCCATTCACTTATTTATTTTTTTTGCACATTGCCACACTATAATCCTAGGGCAATTAATTTCTATAGGGCTGCTGTATGCAAACAAATGTGGTAAAGTAGCCCATGCACCTTTTTTTAGGCGTCTACCTTTGTGTGGTTTTAAACTATATATTTTGTCAAAATGTTTGCTTTTTTTTTTACATGAAAAATGCACATCCGCTTCGTGGTGCCATTAACCGCAAATGGCACTGAAAGCAAGATAGGTTTGTGCCCCACAACAAAAATTACAGGTGCCACTCAAGGCTCCACCAGGTACTTCTGCATGATGAACACATTACGGGGTGTGGCCTGGTTGGAGCCCAAGCTGAGGCTGTCATACACCTCCTTACAGGGTTTTGCTGTCATGTGCAACGTTTAGGACTTCCTTTCTCTGCACAGTTTTGTATGCGATTATGTGCACATTCTCAGAACACTATAGAATGAATGCCCCCTATGAACTGCCATTTTACATGGTTTAACCACGTCAATACGGGGTGTTTATACCCCCTTCCTGCCCAGACCAATTTTCAGCTTTCAGCGCTCTCACACTTTGAATGACAATTACTCTCTCATGCTAAGCTGTACCCAAACAACATTTTTATCATTTTTTTCACACCGAATAGAGCTTTCTTTTGGTGGTATTTAATAACCTCTGGGTTTTTTATTTTTTGCGACATAAGTGAAAAAATGTGAAAATTTTGAAAAAAAAACAAACTTTTTTTTTTAGTTTCTATGATAAAATTTTGCAAATAAGTAATTTTTGTTCATAAATTTTGGCCAAAACCTATACTGCTACCTATCTTTGGTAAAAAATAACCCAAATAAGTGTATATTATTTGGTCTGTGTGAAAGTTATAGAGTCTACAAGCTATGGTGCCAATCATTGAAAATTGATCACACCTGATGCACTGATGGACTATCATTTCTTGAGGCCCTGAAATGTCAGGAAAGTACAAATACCCCTCAAATGACCCCTTTTTGAAAAGTAGACATTCAAAGATATTTAGTATGAGGCATGGCAAGTTTTTTGAAGTTGTACTTTTTTCCCACAATTCTTGGGAAAATTAAGATTTTTTTTTTTTGCACAAAATTGTCATAACAACAAGTTATTTCTCACACACAGCATATGCATACTTCCAATTACACCCCAAAATACATTCTGCTACTTGCCTCGAGTGTGGCGATACCACATGTGTGAGACTTTTTCACATCCTGGCCACATAGAGAGGTCCAACATGCAGGGAGCACCGTCATGCATTCTAGGAGCCAAATTTTCACATCTAATTTCCTAACGACCTATTACACTTTTGAAGGCCCTGGAGCACCAGGACAATGGAATTACCCACAAAATGACCCCATTTTGGAAAGAAAACACCCCAACATATAATCTATGAGGCATTATGAGTAGTGTTGAGCGAACCCGGACTGTAACGTTCGGGTCCGTACCGAACTTTAGGGTGTCCGTGGCACGGACCCGGACCCGGACATTTCAAAAATCGTTCGGGTTCGGTCCGGGGTTCTGCTATTTTACTCCACGTGTTGAGAAGCTGCAGGGCAGCCAATCAACAAGCGTTTCACTGGTTTGCCCTTAGAAGCCATCACAGCCATGCCTACTAATGGCATGGCTGTGATTGGCCGGTGCATCATGTGACCCAGCCTCTTTATAAGCTGGAGTCACAGTGCTGCAGTCACATGCTCCTTGGGTTAGTATAGGGAAAGGTAGCTGACGGCGTGAGGGACAGATTTTAGCCATTTTAAGACCTGATCCTGCATCCTGAGATAGATTACTTTACTACTGCTGTCTGTGCTGTTGCTCTGAGGACAGATAGCAGAAATTAGAGATTTCACATACCGCTGCTTTGAGTTGCAGATCAAGCTCTGCATAGAACAACGATCGCTACGATCGTGCTCTACGATCAGATTGTTGGGGGAATTTGAGATTTCAAATACCGCTGCTTAGAGTTGGAGATTTGCAGATTAAACTCTGTCCAACGAAACGATTGTACGTTCGTACACAACGATCAGATTGTTGGGGGAATTTGAGATTTCAAATACCACTGCTTAGAGTTGGAGATTGCAGATTAAACTC
>BLSH010426083.1:372633-389342 GCA_018402905.1 Glandirana rugosa
TAAGATAACAGGACCACGACGTCCCGAAAGTATTAACATTATCCACCAATCCTTTAGTATACACATTAAATACGAAGATCTTGCGGACTGCCACGAGGGACGTACAACCTGGAGAGATACACTGGTCCGACACATTTCCAGAGTGTGTACACCATAGTAGTATGAACCCTACTCATCGTCTTATATAAAACCCCCCCATTAAAAACGATAAATGTACGATACACAATCTTTATAGAATATTTAACTGGTGAAACACATTTTTATTTTCGTAAAAGTAAAAGAAAGGTGCAAAAAGTTTCTGAACGCCGGACCCGGACCCGGACTTTGTCCCGAAGTTCGGACGGACCAGCAGAACCCGAACTTCCAGGTGTTCGCTCAACTCTAATTATGAGTCTTTTGAATGGTTCATTTTTTTCCGCAAGTCTTTGAAAAACGTGGAAAGAAAATGAAAATGCTTTTATTTTTACACAAAGTGGTCAATTTATAAGATATTTCTAACACATAGCATGTAAATAGCAAAAATTACCCCCCCAAAATATATTCTGCTACTCATCCCAAGTATGATGATACCACATGTGTGAGACCTTTACACAGCCTGGTCACATAGAGAGGTCCAACATGCAGGGAGCACCGTCAGGCGTTCTAGAAGCATAAATTACACATATGATTTCCTAACCACCTATTACAATTATGAAAGCCCTGCAGCACCAGGACAATAGAATTACCCACAAAATGACCCCATATTTGAAAGCAAACATCCCAACGTATATTCTATGAGGTACTCGGGTACGCTGATGGTCTGGTGACAGGTACTCTAATGGGCAGGTGACAGGTCCTTGGGTAATTTCGTGGGCTGGTGACAGGTACTTGGATACTCAGATGGGCAGGTGACAGGTACTCAGGTACACTGATGGTCTGGTGACAGGTACTCAGGTACTCTACTCGGGTAATTTTGTGGGCTGGTGACAGGTACTCGGGTACTCTGATGGGCTGTGTACAGGTACTCGGGTACTCTGGGCTGGGGACAGGTACTCGGGTACTCAGATGTACTGGTGACAGGTACTCTGATACTCAGATGGGCAGGGGACAGGTACTCTGGTACGCTGATGGTCTGGTGACAGGTACTTGGGTACTCTGATGGGCTGGTGACAGGTACTCGGGTACTGATGGGCTGGTGACAGGTACTCGGGTACTCAGATGGCCAGGTGACAGGTACTCGGGTACACTGATGGTCTGGTGACAGGTACTATAATAGGCAGGTGACAGGTACTCGGGTACTCAGATGGGCAGGTGACAGGTACTCGGGTACGCTGATGGGCTGGTGACAGGTACTTGGATACTCAGATGGGCAGGTGACAGGTACTCAGGTACACTGATGGTCTGGTGACAGGTACTTGGGTACTCTGATGGGCAGGTGACAGATACTCGGGTACTCTGATGGGCTGGTGACAGGTACTCGGATGGGCCGGTGACAGGTACTCGGGTACCCTGATGGGTTGGTGACAGGTACTTGGGTACTCAGATGGGCTGGTGACAGGTACTCGGATGGGCTGGTGACAGGTACTCGGGTACTTTGATCGGCTGGTGACAGGTACTCGGGTATTTGATGGGTTAAAGACAGGTACTTGGGTACTCTGATGGGCTGGTGACAGGTACTCGAGTACTCAGATGGGCTGGTGACAGGTACTTGGGTACTCTGATGGGCTGGTGACAGGTACTCGAGTACTCAAATGGGCTGGTGACAGGTACTTGGGTACTCTGATGGGATGGTGACAGGTACTCAGATGGGTTGATGACAGGTACTCGAGTACTCAGATGGGTTGGTGACAGGTACTCAAGTACTTTTATGGACAGGAGGCAGGCACTTTGATGGGCAGGTGACAGGTACTCAGATGGGGTGTGACATGTACTTTGATGGGGTGGTGACAGGTACTTTTTATTGGGGGGGTGATCAGTGTGCTTGGTGTACACAGTAGGCGGTAACAAGCTGTTACCGCAAGCTCCCTCTCACACGAATCGGTGTGACCGGGAGAACCCGGTAACAGCTTGTCACCACGGTTTGTTTATATCATATGACAGGCTGTGATTGACACAGCCGGTCACGTGGCTCTTTACACTGATCGGAGCTGGGCTTTGTCCAAGGGACAAGCCTTGGCCCCGATCGCCGCGATGTGCTCCCCTGGGGGCGCACAAGAGCGGCGTGCATGTGGAGGTCGGTAGTGACCGGCTGTGATTGGACACAGCCGGTTATGTGGTAAAGAGCCAAATCTATTGGCTCTTTACCCCGATGGGGGGGGCACAACCCCTGGGGACACGACCGTTCCACGATCGCCATGCTGCGGGCCCCCAGTAGCGGCGAAAATCGGCCAACGTCATATGACGTCAGCCCGGATCAACGAGGGGTACCTGCCGACGTCATTTTACAATGACTCTGTATGGAATGGGTTAATGTGTTCTACCTCTACTGGCTATACAGTTTGTATAACCATTGAATTTAACAAAACTCTATAGCTTTAAATCTTTTTAAAGTGAACCCATATCAGTATGTTTACATGTATGTTACTTTATAGTGTGCCATATCAGGAATTCACAGTAATTGAAAAAAAACGCATTAAAAAGCAGTTCAATAGTCATTGAGTTTCAGCAAAGTGCAATTATCCAATCATGTACAGATAAATCAGTACATAGGGATTTGCTGACACCTGATTGGATAATTAAACTGAATTCTACCACATTTTGTGTGAACATTCTCAACTTCTTTAGTAAATCGGTGTCTTAAAGTCTTTGTATTAAAAAAAAAAAACAAACAAAAACATGCTGGACTAAAATCTGCTGCATGCAGGAAGCAAACATTTCTGCAGTCTCCCCACCCCTTGTGATTCATGAAACTAGCTTCCTTAATGGCAGAGAGCAAGATTACAGCAGGGGACTAATCTGAGGCAACCTGTATACACTTACCCAATATCATCTTACAAAAATGCACCATCCCAGGGTCAGCACCTTAATCCAGGAAGTAGATGCAAATCTTGGATGATGCCTGAACAATGGTATCAACCATCTGGAGCAGGGTTTCTCTACCAAGATTCCGTGGAACCCTTGGGCTCCTTCAGAGATTGCTAGGGGTTCCTTGAGCAATGGTACATTTCTCCCTTTCAGGTAAGTTCTCAATGACACTATTGATCTTTTTAGCTATCTGTAAGGGGGTAATACTTCCCGAATAACCACAAGTGTAAGAAGCATTCTTCTCATTGACCATCACACTAATGTATCATGAGTTGTAGATTTTTCCTTTTTAGCAGGGGCTCACTGAGACTAGAAACTAATTTCCAGGGTTCCCTGGTGTTGAGAAAGGCTGATCTGGAGTGAAAGAAAATGAAAATGCATTGTCAGGGCGACTACTGTGATCTCTTTGAGAAGTAAATAGATGTGATGTTCTTACACATTACTTAGCCTTCATGCACTTACCATGTATGAAAGCCTTAGCCGCTGCATCTCAGGGATCAAAGCAAGTATAACTAACTAGAGAGGAAATGCTTATAATAGAGAGGTATGTATAGAAAATAGTTTTTTTTTCCCCTTTTTCTAGTTTTGGATTTGTTTTTGCTAGGTAGATTTGCCTTGCTTATTTGTCTATGCGACCATTTTTTAAGAGTTTTGAGTTGTCACCAGAACAGGAATGAAGGGTAAATCTTACAATGGTGACATTTTGTTCTGGTGACATTTGTCTAAGAAAGAATAATTCTTCACTTTGCGAGATTTCTTCTCGTTTCTGTCATGTCTTCTGGACAAGAAATGAATAAGGCACAGACTGCAAAAAAAAAAAAGTTTTAGGACCTACCCCTACTCTGCCTATCAAAAGCAAAAGTCTATGGGGTTGTTCACACCAGCAGTTGAGGGAGGTAGCAACACTTCCATATACCCAGTGAAGTGAACAGCCTCAGATGATACACAGGGATGTGAAACAAATCTCCCTACATATGTTTTACATTCATATCTGCGGTCTTCAGCTTTCTACATTCTTTAGAAAGTGCAGATCATGTTACAAAACTTTTTTCCTCTTCCAGCAGTGGGTGTGGAGTCTGGGCTAACATTGTGTGTGAGCTGATTGCAGGAAAGGCACACACCCCCCTTCCACATAGGCAGAGGAACGAAGAAACATGCAGAGCTGCAGTCTGAATAGACAAGCTCTCTGCTAATCTACCTCTAAGCACCCTCCCCCGACGCACATTTTCAGCTGATTTTATCTCCCGTGTCAGAGAACTTGTCAGAAGTTATCATACTGATAACAGGGGAAGGAGCAGCAGAAAGACATGGCCCTTGGCTTTGACAGACATGAGCTTCAGAGAGAGATAAGTAAACACTACAGATATAGGTTGCCTAGGTCAGATTTCATGAATGGAGTTTACAACCACTTTAAGGAAAAAAAGATTTTGCAAATCTGTTGCACAGTTTCTTACCTGGAGATCTTGCCAGTAATAGCATTTCCTGTTGCATGTTGTGAATGCTAAGCCATTGACTCACAATTAGCAGCAGTGCTGTCAGCCTACATCCATCAGTTGGCCATCGGGCCACCTAGACAACAGACCTGATAGGCTGCCCAATGGCCAACTGAAAGCGGAATTCCACCCAAAAGTGGACGTTCTGCTTATCTGTCTCCTCCCCCCATCTGGTGCCACATTTGGCACCTTTTGGCGGGGGAGGTGGAACTCCGCTTGAAGGAGCAAACACCACAGGTTGACAGCACTTCTGTTACTTGTAAGGCAGTGGCTTAAGACTAGCCATACATTTTCCAATTTTCCAAAGCCATATAATATGAGCTCAAACCTAAACACTTTCAATTTGTATGCAATCAGGCAGGCCTTTGCACTACTTAGTTAAGTAAATCTATAGGAAATTGAACAAGAAAATTGTATAATGTATGGCCAGCTTAAGCATTGTTCACCTGCAACAGGAATTGCTGTTAGTGGCCGGCTCTCCAGGTACAAAGCTTTGCCACAGGTTCCCAAAAACTTTATGGCATGATGCGAAACATAGATGTTTGGAGTTTTTTTTTTTTTTTTTTAATCTTCTGAATTGCTTCATCTTTACCTATTGGAAACACATTTCTTCATAATGTTTTTATTCAGCAGGTTATGAAAACAAAAGGATTAGACTTAGTCAACGGCCATGATGAATATCAGACACATTTTGTTGGCAATGACAACTACGGAAAAGCTAGTAATGTGAAAAAAATAAGTCCATTGGATTGGCAAAGAGAAGCTGTTGGTATTCAGGAACCAAAAGTAAGTCGAACAAAGAAAAAATGTGCAGAGTACATTTTATTTAATTGTGCTGCAAAATGTTTTACAATCAATTAGGGCATTCTAATTTGCACAGGTTTGCTAGCCCCCACTCCCTATAAAAATAGGATTTTTTACTTATCAGTAAACTAATTTTTTTGAAGTATGGGACACAGAATCAGTCTTAACCATAGGCTACATGCAATTACCTTCAGGTGATTGGACATTGGCAAAGAAGCTGCATCATGTATATAACCCCACCTACTCACAGCAAGTCTCAATTGTATAGCAAGCAATAGGGACGATTATAAGGAACTGAGAGGTGGGGAGCTCTGTCCTGTACGGCAAGAATATAATTTTACTGGTAGGTAAAAAAATGTATTTTCTTAATCATACAGTACAGGATCTGGTCCACGCTTGGATGAGATTATTAAGGACTTCACGGGAGGTAAGAGTACCTTCCTTCCAGTGCCCCGTAGGCGTGAGTTTCGCCGTAGACAGGGGCCCCCTCCTTCGGGTCAGAAGAAGTTTTTTTGCGCCCCGGGCGCAGCAGGTAAAGGGACCCGCTCCGGTAAGGTCGCTGCAGGGGCCGGAAGACGGCAGTGGCAGCGCAAAACCGAAAAGGCGGAGGACAAGTCCTCCTCAGCCTGATGGGTTGCCCCCACCCGGGTTTCAGGTGGGGGGACGTCTTCTGGGGTTCGCAGACCGGTGGCTGACTCACATTTCCGACCGCTGGGTCCGGGAAGTGGTGTCCACCAGGTACAGGATAGAGTTCGACACTCTACTCCCAGACAGGTTCTTCCCATCAAATTTAGGGCTCCCGCAGGAACGCCGAGAGGCCCTTTTTGGGGCTGTACAAGCACTCTCAGACCAGGGGGTGATCGTGCCAGTGCCCCCAGTAGAGAGGTTTTGAGGGTTCTACTCAAATCTTTTCGTGGTTCCCAAAAAAGGGGGGGTTCGGCCCGTACTGGACCTGAAGGCCCTGAACCGGTATGTCAGGGTGCGGAAATTCCGGATTGAATCTATTCGCTTGGTCGTGACCGCCCTTCATCAGGGGGAATTTCTGGCGTCCCTGGACATCAGGGATGCATACCTCCATGTACCCATTCATCCACGACATCAGCGCTTCCTGCGCTTTGCGGTGGGAGACCTCCATTTTCAATTTGTGGCACTCTCCTTCGGCCTGGCCTCGGCACCTCGAGTTTTCACAAAACTGCTAGCACCGGTGTTGGCGTTGCTGCGACAGAGAGGCATTGCGGTAGTAGCCTACCTGGACGACCTGCTCTTGCCAGCGGAGTCCGCCTCGGCTCTGGAGGAAAATGTGGGTATCACAATGACCTCACTGCAGGACTTCGGCTGGTTGCTGAACCTGCAGAAGTCGTCGGTCTCTCCATCCCATCGCCTGGAGTATCTGGGTCTAATTCTGGACACAGAGCAGGTGAAGGTATTCCTCCCTCCGGCCACATTGCTGTCTCTGCAGTCGGCAGTGCGCACCCTCTTGTCACACCGTCAGTCTTCATTATGGTTCTGTATGCGGGTGCTGGGGCTCATGGTCTCGTCGTTCGAGGCGATACCATTTGGCCAGAGTCACACTCGTCTCCTTCAGCGAGCAATTCTGGCTCGGTGGGACAGGTCCCCTCAGTCATTGGACCTTCTGATCCATCTGAGCTCCCAGACCAAGGCGTCTCTGACCTGGTGGCTTAGGGACTCGGCCCTGATTCAGGGGAAGTCGTTCCTGCCCCTCCAGTGGGTGATCATCACCACGGATGCCAGTCTTTCGGGCTGGAGAGGGATCCTGGGGCTGCTGTCTGCCCAGGGCCATTGGTCGGCGCAGGAAGCTCGCCTCCCCATCAACGTTCTGGAGCTGAGAGCAATCAGATTGTGCCTTTTTCATTGGATAGTGAGATTGCAGGGTCATCCGATTCGAATTCAATCGGACAATGCCACAGCAGTGGCGTATGTGAACCATCAGGGCGGCACAAAGAGTCCAGAAGCTGCGGCAGAGGCAGCTCTGATATTACGTTGGGCGGAACGTCACGTTCCGGCGATCTCAGCCATTTACATTCCGGGTGTGGAGAACTGGCAGGCAGAATATCTCAGTCGCCAGACGCTAGACCAGGGAGAGTGGTCTCTCCACCCGGAGGTGTTCAATCAAATTTGCTGCAGATGGGGGACGCCGGACGTGGATCTCATGGCGTCTCGGTTCAATCACAAGGTGGAGACCTTTGTGTCCAGAACGAAGGATCTGTTGGCAGTGGCCACGGGCGCTCTGGTGGCCCCCTGGGGCCGTTATCGTCTTCTGTACGCTTTCCCTCCAATAAGACTGCTCCCGCGATTGATATGCAGGATAGTGGTGGAGCGGATACCAATAATCCTGGTGGCTCCAGATTGGCCTCGGCGCACTTGGAACGCCGACGTGGTGCGAATGGTGGCAGATGCCCCTTGGTGGCTCCCGCTGCGAGACGATCTTCTGTCTCAGGGACCCATCTTGCACCCTGCTTTACCCTCGCTGGCTTTGACGGCTTGGCTATTGAGTCCCAGGTGCTGAGAGACAGGGGAGTCGCCGACTCAGTGATCCCTACTTTGTTAAAAGCTCGCAAGTGTACTTCTCGCAAGATTTATCACCGCACCTGGAAGGCTTATATTGCTTGGTGCGAGGCGGAGGGCTATAACCCTCACTCTTATATCGTGTCCAGGGTCCTGACTTTTTTACAACAGGGCCTGAACAAAAAACTGGCTTTGAGTACTCTCAAGGGCCAGATATCGGCTCTGGCGATTCTCTTTCAGAGACCTTTAGCTTCGCACTCGTTTGTGCAAGGTGTGCGACACGTGTCACCTCGGATGAAGGTTCCGATGGCTCTGTGGGATCTGAATTTGGTGCTTTCTGTTCTTCAGAAACCGCCTTATGAGAATATCAGGGAGATTTCTTTGTCATTGCTGTCGCAGAAGGTGGCCTTTTTAGTTGCCATCACTTCCGCCAGACGGGTGTCTGAATTAGCAGCACTATCGTGCAAGTCTCCCTACTTAGTCATACATAAGGATAAGGCGGTCTTGCGACCTTCTCCTTCCTTCCTTCCGAAGGTGGTTTCATTCTTTCACATTAATGAAGATATTGTCCTTCCTTCATTGTGCCCTCGTCCATCACACCCAAAGGAGTTTGAGTTGCATGCTTTGGACGTAGTGAGGGCCTTATGAGTGTACTTGGCTGCTACAGTTTCTTTTCAAAAAGCTGATGCTTTGTTTGTGTTGCCAGAAGGCCCGCGCAAAGGGTTGGCAGCCTCATCGGCTACAATTTCTCGTTGGATCAGACAGACCTTGACCCATGCATATTCTGTTCGGGGCAAGGTTCCCCCTTTTCCGGTCATGGCTCATTCTACCCGGGCTGTTAGCACTTCCTGGGCTTTCAGACACCAGGCCTCGGTGTCACAGGTGTGCAAGGCGGCCACTTGGGCCTTGGTTCACACTTTCACTAAGTTCTATAAAGTTGAGGTATTTGCATCTTCGGATGCTGCTTTTGGCCGCAAAGTGTTGCAGGCGGCAGTGTAGGCACGTCTGGCGCCTCCTTAGAGGTTCAGTTGGGTACTGTTGTTAGCGTTTACCCACCCCTCTTTTGACACAGCTTGGGGACTTTCCCACACGTCATGATGAATGATAGGAGAAAAAGGGATTTTATTAAAACTTACCGTAAAATCCTTTTCTCCAAGTTCACTGACAGACGCAGCACCCACCCCTCTGTGCTCTGTTCTTGTACGGCTTGTGTACGAACTGAAGAGCTATGCTATGAGGGGGTTTATGTAGGAAGAGAGGACGGCCCCCTTGGGAGGGGCCAGCTGTTTCTTTTCCCTGCCTAGTTAACTCCTAGTGGGACAAGCATAAACCCCACACGTCATGATGCGCTGCGTCTGTCAGTGAACTCGGAGAAAAGGATTTTACGGTAAGTTTTAATAAAATCCCTTTATTTTTATCAAAATACTGCTGCTATATACCTTTTTTTCATCTGTATATTGCAGTCAGGTGATAAACTGCAAGGACATAGGGATTCCCCAGTGTTCATGTGGGAGATTTCACTCTCCTCTGAGAAAACTTCCTTTGCATCAGTGACCCTTCACCCACAATCTGACCAGAGCTGATAGGTGCTTTGCCAATGACATGCTCAGTTCACAAATAAATAAAAAACTTACAAACTTTAAAAATACAAAGTTCACACAACACAGCATGATATACTATTGTTTAAAAACAAGATGTATACAACACAAAATGTATTATTCATTTGTAATAAAATTGTGTGGGCGGAGTTACATTTAAGTGACATTCTGGTTCACTCTGTTCACACGGCCCCAATCCAGAAACACTGTGTATACAGTGTATATTTTCATATTGCATATATACAGCAAGGCATTATGATAAAAATATAAATATTTAGTATATTATTAATTGTAAAAAACATTGTTAAAAAAATATTAATAACGAATTAAAAAGATTGTAATGTTATCATGCTACATTTTGAGGCTTTATGATATGCGCCCATGGATCATCCTCCTATGATTGTGCAAGGATTGTGTATTGGGTTGCCAGGTGAGATGAAAAAAAGGATGAGGTTGACAGGGGGTAGGGTGTTAGCAAGGTTGCAGTGGATGGCCAGGTGTGATGCAGATAACAAGGGATGGGGTGTAAGCAAGGTGTCAGTGAATCGCCAGGTGTGATGAACATGAGGATGACAGGGGGTGGGGTGTAAGCAAGTTTGTTGGTTTTTCAGGTGTGAAGATTAGGATGATAGGGGTTGGGGTGTTAGCAAGTTTGTTGTTGGTTTTTCAGGTGAGATGAGGATGACAAGGGGTGGAGTTTTAGCCAGGTGTGATCAAGAGGAGGATGAGAATGACCGGGGGTGGGGTTTTAGCAAGGTTGCAGTGGATGGCCAGGTGTGATGAAGAGGAGGATAACAGAGGGTGGGGTGTTAGAAGTTTGTTGTCTGTTTTTCAGGTGTGGTGAAGAAGAGGATGAGGATGACAAGGGGTGGGGTGTTTGTAAAAGTATAGAAATATCTGACCTCAATATGCACAGCCGCAGGCTGCAACTGTTGCTGCAAAAACATGTACAGTGGTGTTATCTCATTTATGGAATCACTCCCTTTAGAAATCCACTACAGTCTGTGTCCCTGTGCTTTTATAGGCGGATCTTCCATGATTCTAGATATGATATCCTACCCACTGTGTTCTTTTTTTAGTTACTGGGCATGGAGGAGGGAGGGACTAGGCTGTCATATAGAATCTGTATACACACCCACATGTGTGATGTAAATACCATGTGACCTGAAAAACTCAACTGAAACAGGAATTCTCCAACACAGTATAAGAGACCGAACAGAGCATGTGCACACTTACAACCCTGCCTGGGTGTAGTATGGCCTTACACCACAGACAGCGCAAAAATGAAGTATCTGGCCATACAAGATCAAAGAGCATTTTTACACAATGCAGGGGATTAACCCCTTAAATTCCACAGTGAGTATAACAAGGAAGCTATTCTGCATATACAGACTGATTTTACTGTTGTGGGCTTAGTAACACTTTAACTAAACAATATAAGGCCAGGGCTCAGATTTGCCCTTTGATGGTACTCAAAGCCAGATCTTGGTCCAGACCAGACTGGAGAAAAAAAAAAAGACCATTTCTGTTAATGTCAATTCCTTTATTCCAAGTCATCCTCCACAGCCGTCTTCAACTGAAAAAATGTGCAGAGTTTTACCAGGGTGAGTAACAGAATCTCCCTTATGATAACCTCTAGAGAAGGTATCCGAGGTCTTAAAGGACAATATCGCTGAACTCTGAACTTCCTGTCACAATAAATAGGCTGGGACATTCTCTTTAATAAAGTGTATGTACAGTATCTCACAAAAGTGAGTACACCCCTCACATTTTTGTAAATATATTATATTTTTTCATGTGACAACACTGAAGAAATGACACTTTGCTACAATGTAGTGAGTGTACAGCTTGTATAACAGTGTAAATTTGCTGTCCCCTCAAAATAACTCAACACACAGCCATTAATGTCTAAACCGCTGGCAACAAAAGAGAGTACACCACTAAGTGAAAATGTCCAAGTTGGGCCCAATTAGCCATTTTCCCTCCCCGGTATCATGTGACTCGTTAGTGTTTCAAGGTCTCAGGTGTGAATGGGGAGCAGGTGTGTTAAATTTGGTGTTATCACTCATTCTCTCATACTGGTCACTGGAAGTTCCACATGGCACCTCATGGCAAAGAAAACTCTGAGGATCTGAAAAAAAGAATTGTTGCTCTACGTAAAGATGGCTTAGGCTATAAGAAGATTGCCAAGACCCTGAAACTGAGCTGCAGCATGGTGGCCAAGACCGTACCTCGGTTTAACAGGACAGGTTCCACTCAGAACAGGCCTCGCCATGGTTGACCGAAGAAGCTGAGTGCACATGCTCAGCGTCCTATCCAGAGGTTGTCTTTGGGAAATAGACTTATGAGTGCTTCCAGCATTGCTGTAGAGGTTGAAGGGGCAGCCTGTCAGTGCTCAGACCATACGCCACACACTGCATCAAATTGGTCTGCATAGCTGTGGTCCCAGAAGGAAGCCTCTTCTAAAGATGATGCACAAAAAAAACTGTTTGCTGAAATCAAGCAGACCAAGGATATGGATTACTGGAACCATGTCCTGTGGTTTGCTGAGACCAAGATAAACTTATTTGGTTCAGATGGTGTCAAGTGTGTGTCACAGCAACCATGTGAGGAGTACAGACAAGTGTGTCTTGCCTACAGTCTAGCATGGTGGTGGGAGTGTCATGGTCTGGGGCTGCATGAGTGCTGCTGGCACTGGGGAGCTACAATTCTTTGAGGGAACCATGAATGCAAACATGTACTGTGATATACTGAAGCAGAGCATGATCCCCCTCCCTTCAGAGACTGGGTTGCAGGGCAGTATTCCAACATGATAACTCCAAACACACCTCCAAGACGACCACTGCCTTGCTAAAGAAGCTGGGGGTAAAGGTGATGGACTGGTTAAGCATGTCTCCAGAACTAAACCCAATTGAACATCTCAAACGGAAGGTGGAGGAGCGCAAGGTCTCTAACATCCACCAGCTCTGTGATGTTGTCATGGAGGAGAGGAAAAGGACTCCAGTGGCAACCTGTGAAGCTCTGGTGAACTCCATGCCCAAGAGGGTTAAGGCAGCGCTGGAAAATAATGGTGGCCACACAAAATATTGACACTTTGGGCCCAATTTGGACATTTGCACTTAGGGGTGTACTCACTTTTGTTGCCAGCAGTTTAGACATTAATGGCTGTGTGTTGAGTTGTTTTGAGGGGACAGCAAATTTACACTGTTATACAAGCTGTACACTCACTACTTTACATTGTAGCAAAGTGTCATTTCTTTACAAAAATGTGAGGGGTGTACTCACTTTTGTGAGGTACTGTAAATCTTAGCAATGAGCTATGCTCATTTTCTCCCCTTTCTTCTTGTATAACAAACCACTTTCAGTTGTATATTTATCTGTTGATACTGTTAGGAATTCAGAGCTGCCCTGTTCACTTGTTGTTGTCTCAATGAGTATACTCAGTTGTTTTTGGGGAATAGAATATAGGGAAATGTACATATATTGCAGAGATGTGCTGCATTTTTTTTATTTTTATTTTGTCCTTACATACACTTTAAATGTCTCTTACAGATGAAAGACTGGAATCATAGCAAATCTAGTTACAAGTCTCCTATTGTGTGCAATGTAAAGTTAGAGAATTATTGGGAACATAGGTACTTCGTTCATATACAGTGTTTCCCCGAAAATAAGACCGGGTCTTATATTCATTTTGGCGACAAAAAACACACTAGGGCTTATTTTCAGGGGATGTTATATTTATTTGCGGTATGTACAATAATCTACATTTATTAAAATACAGTCATGTCATCACAACGATCATAAAGTGGTTGTAACACTAAACAAAAAAAAAAAATACTGATCCTTTAATCGCTTCAATACTAGGCACTTAGAACACTTCCCTACCAGACAAATTTTCAGCTTTCAGCGCTGTTGCATTTTAAAATGACAATTGCGTGGACGTGCGACACTGTACCCAAACAAAATTTTTATAATTTTCCCCACAGATAGAGTTTTCGTTTGGTGGTATTTGATCACCTTTGGGGTTTTTATTTTTGCGCTACAAATAAAAAGAGACTGAAAATTTAGAAAAAAAAAAAAAACATTTCTTTATTCCCTTCACAAAACTTTGTAAATAATTACATTTTCTCCTTCACTGATGGGCACTGATGAGGTGGCACTTATATGAAGCACTGATAGGCGGCACTGGTTTTCCAGCAGCTATAGGGATGGCACTGGCAAGCATCGCAGATTAGCGCTGTCTAAAAATGAAAAAAATTTAATCAAGAATATATATATATATACGTGGGGTACTGACCCCAAGAATACTGAATTATCAGATATCAAAAATATTGGTAAGAAGAAGTGTTAGTAAAAATCCGTAAATATCCGTAAAAAGTCCGTAATAATAAATCCGTAAATGTCCGTAGAAGTCCGTAATATTAAATCAATCTAAAAACATCTAAAACCTTATTAAAATTGGTCCAACTAGAGAAGATGATAAGATGGTGGTTTAAAAGCTGTTGTAAAATAGAAAGGAGAAGTATAAACTCATATGTGAAGTATGCCCGTAAAAGTCAGTAAAAATCTGTAAAAAACCAAAAGGAAGGTAAATAGGTAAACACATATGTCTTTTGAAATCCAAAATCACTTGCTGAGGGGTTTGCAGTAATCATGCAGTGGAAACCAATAAAATAACTAGCAGCGTGATCTGCCTATCAGTATCAAGTTTGTGAGAATATAAGAGTACTTCGTGGGTTCATTCACAAAATAGGTATATCTTAAACTTTATAGTCCTATATTTTTCCTCACACTTGAGGAGATCAATAACGCACTTCAATGACTTTCAAAATTAATGATGGTAGATGTCGTAGTCTCCAAATAAAGTGACTTCAGTGCCGTTTCAAACAGAAAATATGGTGACTTCCGTGCTTCCCCTCATGTGTCCCCACTTACCAAATTTTCCACACCCCTGCGGGGGTACACGCCTCGGTAAATGGGGTCTTGGGGTCCTCCCTCCGGGGGTTCAGATGGATCCTCGCTGTTTATCCTTTCCTGGGTCTCCTCTTCCTGTATTCAGGGGAATCCTCCTTCAGGTGTAAAGCTCAGGTAGGGGATATATCGAAAAAGGAAAAATGGAATCCGCGATGGTGAAGTACATTTTCACTCCAATTTTACTGGAAAGCTGATGTGATTTTTTTATGGACAAGTTTTTACCTTTATGTGAATAAAATCGTTTTTAAAAACGTACTTCACCATCGCGGATTCCATTTTTCCTTTTTCGATATATCCCCTACCTGAGCTTTACACCTGAAGGAGGATTCCCCTGAATACAGGAAGAGGAGACCCAGGAAAGGATAAAACAGCGAGGATCCATCTGAACCCCCGGAGGGAGGACCCAAGACCCCATTTACCGAGGCGTGTACCCCTGCAGGGGTGTGGAAAATTTGGTAAGTGGGGACACATGAGGGGAAGCACGGAAGTCACCATATTTTCTGTTTGAAACGGCACTGAAGTCACTTTATTTGGAGACTACGACATCTACCATCATTAATTTTGAAAGTCATTGAAGTGCGTTATTGATCTCCTCAAGTGTGAGGAAAAATATAGGACTATAAAGTTTAAGATATACCTATTTTGTGAATGAACCCACGAAGTACTCTTATATTCTCACGGACTTGATACTGATAGGCAGATCACGCTGCTGGTTATTTTATTGGTTTCCACTGTATGATTACTGCAAACCCCTCAGCAAATGATTTTGGATTTCAAAAGACATATGTGTTTACCTATTTACCTTCCTTTTGGTTTTTTACGGATTTTTACTGACTCTTACGGGCATACTTCACATATGCGTTTATACTTCTCCTTTCTATTTTACAACATCTTTTAAACCACCATCTTATCATCTTCTCTAGTTGGACCAATTTTAATAAGGTTTTAGATGTTTTTAGATTGATTTAATATTACGGACTTTTACGGACATTTACGGAATTATTATTACGGACTTTTTAAGGATATTTACGGATTTTTACTAACACTTCTTCTTACCAATACTTTTGATATCTGATAATTCAGTATTCTTAGGGTCAGTACCCCACGTATATATATATATATATTCTTAATTAAATTTTATTCATTTTTAGACAGCGCCATTCCTACATTATTATTACTTATAAAAAAAGGTAACCTATGTTTTTCTAAAGAGCAACAAGATGATTTCCAGGTTTTGTTTTCCATTTTCTTTCCCTGTCCACTATAAAAACCACTTTGCCCAGTAGAATCTTAAAAAAAAAAAAAAAAAAAATAGATTTTCATCCTTTAATTGTCAGCATACATACATATAGATGATTTTTTTTTCTCGATGTCCGTTCAGGCGTCACCTATTAACATAAAAGGCTCCTGCAAAGATACTTAGCTGTGTGCCTGACTGCTCATCAGTAAAAATACAGAACCCCAACAAAAGACACAATTAAATGAAAAAATATATCTTGGACCATTGAGATAAAATAACTAAGGGCTGAAATCTGTCCAACGTGTTCAACTTTCCATATTCTGCTTTCACTTACCCCAGTCTTTGACTGTATTGTTGGACATGTAGAGTACTTTCAGCTTTTTCATTACATGAATTCCTTTTAATTTTTCAATTAAGTTGTATGAAATCCATAGCTCTTCGAGGGTTTCTCCAACTGCTTCCTGTAAGTAAATAATGTGTAGGTGTATGAATAGAGGCGATCAGGAAGATGCAATAACAGAGACAGTTTCAGGTACAATTAGAAAAGTGACCCTGTAAAATGTGGTTTAAAGCCATATTTATATAATAGGAAGATGTAAAGCGGGCATGAAACTCTCAAGGATAGTGAGACATTGTCACAGTCAGGTGTCAGGCTCAGAGACCAGTATATATAGCAGTAGAGAGGCTCCCACCAACAAGCTGGATAAGTACAAGAGCGGATCACCCTGGCGGATGACACAGGCTCACCCAAGATGCAGAGTCTAAGCACTAACCGGTATTCACCACAGCTCCCGATGGTGGAGATGGGTTTTACTGAGTGTTAGTACCAGGTCGCAGTCCTCAAGATCACCCCACCAGGAGGTAAGCAAGCCAGGGTCCAGTAGCAGATATAGCAGAGGCGTAGTCAGTAAACAAGCCAAAGGTTGGCAACAAGTGGTTGCAGGTTGGGATCAAGCTGCATAAGTGCAAGAGCAGATCACCTTGACGGATGTCACAGGCTCACCCAAGGTGCAGGGTCTACGCATTACCCAGTGTCCACCAGAGCTTTGGATGGTGGAGATGTGTTTTGCT
>BLSH010426083.1:400626-432872 GCA_018402905.1 Glandirana rugosa
CTCCCCCAAATCTCCCGTGGGGACAGACCACTGAGAACGCTAAAACTACCCACTCCTCACTACCGGTACTTCGGCATAATGCCGCCTGCCCAACCTCATATTCCGGACCTATTAAGGGGACTTTACGACGGGTTTGGGGGTCCGAAGATTATTGACACACTATATACCGGTCCTGTGGCTTAGTTTCAGAAAAAAACTCCAGGTCTCTTTCGTCGTATGGAAACCCGGGGGGAGGGTTAACCTGACCTCTTATCTTTAATACAGATACCGGGCAGTCTAAACCAGCCCCGGAACAGTGGGACCCTATTTGGGGTGAACTAGGGAAACAACGATCTGAAGATCCTCACCAAGATATTAGCCAACCGCTTAGCCTTATTTATAAACCAATACATTCACAGGGATCAAGTGGGGTTTATCCCAGGGTGACAAGGCCCCGACCAAATCTGACGGGCCATAGACATAATTTCTATTCTCCAGTCCAATTGGGAGGGGGGCCCAAAGGTATGCTGCTTTCTCTGGACCTCAAAAAAAGACTTTGATTCGGTGTCCTGGCCATATATCACACAGTTATTAGAAGCCTGGGGGTTTGGGCAGCATTTCAGGGGAATTATCCAGGCCTTATACTCCAACCCGTCCGCCGTAATACGGCTTCATGGCCATCACTCCTCACCCATCAAAATCGCAAGAGTCACCAGACAGGGGTGCCCTCTAAACCCCCTCATCTTCGCGATTGAGACCCTTGCCAGTGCCATTCGATCCAACCCTAATATCCAAGGGGTCTCCTGTGGCCCCCATACTCACAAGTGCGGCCTCTTCGCGGATGACGTCCTCCTATTCATCACCTCACCACTCACTTCTCTCCCTAACCTCACTAAACTCCTAGATCATTTTGCGGTCATCTCGGGTTACAAGTCAACCTCTCAAAATCCCAAGCCCTTAAAGTTTCACTGCCAATGGAGCTGTCTGAACAATTGAAAAGATTGTTCAATTTCATGTGGAAGGACTCCTCTATTCAATATTTAGGCGTCACCCTAACAGCGAAAACAGAACAGCTATATGAAGCCAACTACCCCTCTACGTACAACAAGCTAGAATTGGACTTTACAATGCTGGTCAATAGGGGAACTATCCTGGCTTGGAAGAATTAATGCCATTAAAATGACCCTCCTCCCCCGAATCCTATATCTATTCAGATCCCTCCCTATATGCATAAAAAAAGATCACCTTAGGGCCTTTCAGGGGAAGGTTGCCAGATTCGTATGGGGGAATAAAAGCTTTAGACTCTCCCAGAGAACCCTTTGCCAAACGAAGGCAGAAGGAGGACTGGGACTTCCCAACCTCTTCTGGTATTACCAGGCTGCTAGACTCGCCCAGCTATTGTTGGTTTACTCTAATTCCGAGAAGCCAGACTGGATTCAGATAGAGAGACAGGCGGCCCCCTCATACACCCTGGACTTCCTCCTCTGGGTCCCCCACAAGCATCGCTCCCCCCCATTCTTTCGCCAGTCCTTTCTCAAGAGTTAGCAACTTGGGGCGCCTTGCAAACAGCCCCGTCCCTTATGTCCGAAACTCGCCCTCTCGCACACTTATTCCACAACCTGTATTTCCCACCAGGGCTCAACATAAAAGCTTTCAAATGGTGGATGGATAGGGGACTGTACCGAATCGGACACTTCTATACCCCTGGGCTATTGTGTTAGCAATCTCAAACTTCTATCTTCAGAATGGTTTAGATTCTGCCAGATCCGACACTTTCTTCTCTCGCTCTGGTCTTCCAAACCCAATCCCCCCATGGTTACATCCTATGAACAATGGTGTGGCCAAGCAGGGGTTCAGAGGGGCATCTCCATCATCATCTACTATTTGCTTGCCCGGCCGATTGACAAATTGCCTTACATGAAGGCATGGGAAAATGACTTAGGATTTCAATGTGATCTGGATAAGTGGCACTCGTTGAGCTGTAGGGCTTAGAAGGGTATTGCCAACTCCTCGTTAATTGAAGAGAGCCTCAAAGAATCCACCAGATGGCACTTGACGCCACTCAGGCTATCCAATATCTTTCACACAGCAGATCCGCAGTGCTTCAGGGACTGTTGTCTGCTGGGTTCAATGGCCCACATCTGGTGGGAATGCCCCAGAAAGTTCTGGTCCCAAATCTTCCAAATAATCCTTGGGGTCATGGGTTGCCATTTGCCCATATCCCCAGCCATTCCTAATAGCACTAAAAGCTGAAATTGGTTCACCTTATCTTACTGGGTGCCAAGGTGACAATTGCTAGGGCCTGGAAAAAGCCTAAGGTCTCATTTCAAGCAGCAAAACGCAAGATTTCTTGGATCATGACGCAACACTACCCCAAAATTTGAAGCTATATGGGAACCCTGGGCCAACCACATGGGAATTTCCCTGGTCCCGGGAGTTAATAGCTAAAAACTATCCCACTGCTCCTCTGGTGCTTGGCTCTACCCCCCCCCCCCCCCCCATCTCTGCTTCTCCTCTCCTTTCCCCCCTCTCAGGTAAATTCTATACAATGTATAACTTCAAATTTGGAGACAGATTAGGTGGTATCTAATCCCCCCCATGCAGTCCTCCTATGGACACAGTCAGATATCCAGTCCTCAATGATTTATATAAGGGAATTTCCCTACCCGCTCATTGAACCCAGCCTCCCTCCCTCCAGGGGGGCCCCTGCGGGGGAGAACTCCACTTGGCACAGCTGGAGGCCATCCTGCCGAGGCCCTTCCCACAGTTCCTTAGTTCTGGGGAGAGGGAGTACTGGGGACGAGTGCCCATGCTCATTGTAGGGGGTTTTATGCCTCTCTGCAGTTTTTGATTGTCTCTGAACCTCTTATTACCTGCAATACCTATATACTTTATTGTCTTTTATTCTGTCTTTTATTAAATAAAAACTTATTGAAAGCAAAAAAAAAGGATGTCAACGTACAGCGTCGCACACCCACACAATTGTCAGTTAAAGTGACACAGTGCCATATCACAAAAAGTACTCTGGTCAGAAAGGGGGTAAATCCTTCCGGCGCTGAAGTGGTTAAAGCATGATAGACAGCACAGCGCTTGTCCTGTGTCATTTACCCCCTCTCTATGTTCTAAAAAAAACTTGGAATAAAACTAATGGTTTTTAAAAAAAGTTCCTGTGCCCCCGCTGTCTTTTCTCCCCTCTCAGTTCAGGAGTCAGCATTATGACATGTTGTAATCCAAAAAATAAACCTTGGTTAAAGTACTTGTAAAATTATGTAATCCGTTTTGTAGAAAGATTATATAATGTGCAGTGTGTCTCCTTTTTTAACTTTATTGTGGAAATTATCTTATTTACAGTGCAGCTGGAGCTCTTCTTCCATGCTGCGAGCACTGCAGAGGGAGGGGCCGCTGATGTCAGCCGGGAGGAGAGAATCTCTGGCAGGGTCATGTTTGCGCCCAGCGGTGCTGTAAATAAGGCATTTTCCACAAGGAGACACACTGCACATTCTATATCTTTTTACAAAATGGATTACATGTTTTTACAAAGACCAAGATTTTCAGGGTAGGGCTTATTTTCGGGGAAACGGTATCTCCACTAATGAGGCCAGAGCTACATGTACAGTATTGTAACAGCTTTAATGTAGGGTAAATATTTTACATAACAAATGTACAGAGTCAAATTTAACTTTTATTTTTATTCAGGGAACAGGCAATGGTCACACTACACACAACTACAAACTTGCTCTCAGCAGAAAACCAATCCGTCAAAAAGACAAGACCCACTGGGAAGAAAGGGAAGCTCCCTTAGAGGACCCCAATTTTCAGCAACTGTATTGGAGAGGCAAGCCCTACTGGGAAGAAATGGAAGTTCCTTTAGAAGACCCCAATTCCCAGCACCAGAATTGGAAAGATATCTATAAATATGGACTTGCAATTCCAGTCCTTATACTAATGATCTACTGTGCAATATATGCCTTGTAATAAACAAATGTGCGCTTCTTTTCCGGCCGCATGAAGATTCAGAATGTCTTGTTAAGCAGCTTCAGAGTGATGGGCTACAAAACAAGAATAACTTATTATTTTAACAGAAACGTAGAGTCAACGTTATTGCACTTTTCTATTAAATGCCACTGTATACAATCATACTGAATTTAAAAAAAATAAAGGAACTGGTACTGAATTTTTTTATACATATGAAAATGATCAGCTTAATATTCTCTCTAGTGTGTGTTACTGTTTATAGTATATGTAAACACAATAATTAAAGTATATGTGCTTTAACATGTCAAATGTTCATTTTAATAGTCTTAAATCTGCAGCTTTCAATAAATAAACCCCGGTGATCCTATTAAAAGGTACTTGTTGAGACACTTTTGGTTATGGGCTGATAATATTCTCTGTCCTCGTCTCCCAGATGTGTTTCTATGATGTCACAGGATCTTCTGATGGAAACTACAAGTGGCTATTTTAACATGCATTATTCAATCATGGCCTAATGTTGTCATCATCAGGAAACCTGCAATGAAGAAGTCACCATGATGTGAAGTGAGGGACACAGTCACCAATAAAGACATCCGTGTTCTAGCCTCTCTCTGCCGTGCTAGAAAACTGTATTCTTATTGCTGACTTTGTCCCTGTTGGAATTTCCCCTTACTTCCTATCCCATTGACAAAATAGTCATCAGACTAGAAGTGAGGGGCAATCTCCTAATGATACCCCAGACAGCAGTAAGAACCTGGCACACACTTCCCTATTTTAGCCAAAACAAAAAATGTTTCAATATTGACATGCACACCAAATTCAGGTAGTTTTCTCGGCACTTATCCACTTCACGCCCATGGATGTACTGGGCTTTGAGTGGTGATATCTGAATAGTGCCAGCAGCTACAGGCACCAGGATGTTTACATTCCTTGTAATAGGAATAAAAGTGATCAAAAAAAAAATTAAAGAGAGTATAAAAATAAAAGTAAAATAAATAATAATAATAAATAATAAAAAAAATGAAAGTGCAAACGCATACGTAAGCCCTGCCCACATATGTAACCAGTGTTCAAACCACACATGAGGTATCGCCGCGTGCGTTAGAGCGAGAGCAACAATTCTAGCACTAGACCTCCTCTTTAACTCTAAACATGTAACCTGTAAACATTTTTAAAGTGTCGCCTATGGGGATTTTTAAGTACCAAAGTTTGGCGCAAGTGTGTTCTGAATTTTAAAGCAATAGTTATCAGTTTACTCAGCGTAACATCCTCTTTTATAATATACAAAAAATTGGGCTAACTTTACTATTTTGTATTTTTTTAATTCACTAAACTGTTTTAAAAAAAAAAAAAAAAAAAACGCGTTTGAAAAATTCCTGCGCAAATATTGTGCGATATAAAAGGTTGCAATGATCACCATTTTATTCCCTAGAGTCTCTGCTAAAAAAAAAATATATATAATGTTTGGGGGTTCTGAGTAATTTTCTAGCATAAAAAAATGATGATTTTTACATGTAGGAGAGGAGTGCCAGAAATGGCCCGGATGGGAACTGGTTAAAGGGTAAGTTCACACTTACAGAAAAATCTGGTGAACTTGCACAGCATGCCTTCCTAACCCCCCCCCCCCTAGTTCCGCAGCGATCTCCCCTTCTGAGCCTCTTTATAGCCACCTCAGGACTCCGAGGCTTAGAAACCACTGCAACTGAATTTCCAAAACGTACCCCCTCAGGAGGGACGTTTCAGAGCATTTTCAGTGCCGACCAATCAGAACCCGTACAGCCCGTCCTGTCAGCAGGGAAGATGAGGCGTGAATGCAGAGGGGATTTCTAAACCCTGCACCACTGAGGCGGCTATACCAAGGCTCAGAATGGGCGATCGCTGCGCAACAGGTCGGCGGGGGAGAAGGGCATGCTGTGTAAGTTCACCTTATAGATTTCTCTGTAAAGGTGAACTTACACTAGGGGGGGGGGGGGGGGGGCAGATTCTTAAGGACTTACCACCAGTACACAGATTAGAAAATTGGCTGTAGTCAAAACCAGCTCTGAGTTGGTGTAAGGCCTGATTCACACCTATACATTTTTAGTGCATGTTGCAGATTTGCACTACAGAACGTGTTCCATAAGAAACCATGTTAAATGGACTGTAGTGCAAATCTGCAAAAAGCACTAAAAATGCATAGGTGTGAATCAGGCTTAAAGAGGTACGCCAGTGCTCAGAGTGGGACATGTCATGAACACAACAGCTTCCCACACAAGGCTCTATCCCTGGTGTCATTCAGCTGTTGGCCAGAAAATTCCCGGGCCCAAAGCTGAATGTAAACTAAGAGTCTGGAATACTGATGATCTCATTACCCAAATATAGCAATGTCTATATTTAGGAAATTAGAGAATAGTTCCCCATCAGGTCTGCTTTCCTTTTAATTTACAGTGGACAGCAGTAGGTAGATTCCTAAGCCAATTTCAGGTTGAAGAGCAGCTAAGGGATCCACCCATTGCTGTGCGCTGTCAATGGCAAGGCAGACCTGATAGAGAACTAGTCTCAGTTCCCCATTAGGCTCCGCCCACCCTAGTAGGAAAACCCAGGCTATGCACCAGCCAGTGTGATAAGCACAGTGGCTGGGGAGAAAGTGCACCTTCACGCCGGTCTCCAACAGATTCATGTACCTGTCCTGTGTGCCTGTTGCAGCCCATTGGAATTCTAAAGGAAGGACAACACACTTTATGAAATCCCTCAAAATCTTTTTGCGTAAAAATATTGAAACCGAAGAAGCCAGTGATTTACAGTAATTTGTAAATTGACACACAAAAACAAAATGAAAATATGTGAATAGTTCACATTTCAGTCAATGATCCCTGTAACAAACTGGCTTCTGCTTTGGAAGCAGGCATTAGCAGCTTGCTGTGTGCACCAATTTATCGAAAAGGAATTGTCATTTTTTAACAAAGGTTTTATTTCTTTGGATCCTTTTTTTTTTTTTTTATGAAGGAAAAACATGGGAGCTCATATAAACACAGAAATCAGCTTACCTTGCTGCAGTAAGGACATTCTCCATATATAATATTAAAGCTCTGTCTGCTTGAGGGCAACGAGTTTAACCACTAAAGAGACAAAAAAAAAAAGTCAATTTCTAGTGGATTTATTACAAATATTGTTCACATATTTTAGCAGTAATGATTAAAATGGCACCACATAGTATAGTCTAAATTTGTAAGTTCAAGGTGTTTTAATGTGCATTGCATGACGTGTTATGTTACAAAGGAGTAATTCTAACAGAAAAATAAAACAATACCTTACTTACAGGTAAACATTTTTAGGGCATAGGAAGTATCCACAGATCAATGTGCCAATGAGCCCCTGAGTTTGAAGATCACCATCGGGCTGTCCATTGTAAATCCAGAACTGGCGCACTGGACCCATTGAAATTCTGACATATGCAGTGTTTCAGGGTGCCATCCAGCCTACTTGCTGCCACCGTGAAGCAGGTTTAAATTCACATAGTTTAAAGGACCTGGAAACTTAAGCTTGATATACACTATACAATTTTCTTTAGATCTTTTCCCTTTATATTTACGAAAACCATATAATATGAGGTCAAACCTAAACACTTTCAATATGTATGCAATCAGGCAGGCCCTTGCTACATAGTTGAAGGAAATCGAACAACAAAAGTTGTATAGTGTGTACCCAGCTTTAGTCCACTGCTTCTTTGCTTTACTCACAAAGCTCATGCTTTCCATTCCTTCCTTACACCAAGGCCTCAATGTGAGCACCTGCCGAGACCATAGCAAGTGAGCTTAATAAAAGGGACAGGGCCCTGGAACACATTACCCCTACTGCACAGAATTTCCTCATCTCTGCAAGGCTTCACAGCAGCCGCAGACACAACCTGGCCATGATCTTCAAACTTTGTGGCTACTTGTCACACTGATCTGTGGACACTTCCTATTCCCTTAACTTTCATTGATGTGAGTGAGATGTTTTTTTCCATTAAAATCACTCCTTTTTGTGATTTTCCTGCACCCTGTTTGCTCTTATACGAAATTCAAACTTGCTTTCTTATTGTCACAGAACACTTGTTCCTCTGTATAGATGACCCAGATATAAAAGCTGCTGAAGAAACGTCTCTTATTGTGTGACTAATTTTCTTTCACTCCAGGCATAACCACATACTATAGTTACTTTACGTAAGTGACACACACACAATAGTGCCACTTCACAAAAAATATTATAAATGTGTTTTTTTTTTTTTTTTTTATATATCTTAATTGAACATAACATCTAACCGATCAATTTGTAACTGAACATTTTGATAATTGCTGCAGATAAATACTACATTGGTATGGAATTGTTTTTCTTCATGTAATGCACATACATACACTGCTCAAAAAAATTAAAGTAACACTTTGAAAACACATCAGATCTCAATGCTGAACGAAACGATGCCAGATCGTTTGATGGAAATGAAAATGATCAACCTACAGAGGACTAAATTCAAAGACACCCTGAAAATCAAAGTGAAAAAAATTATGCAGCAGGCTAGTCCATTTTGCTGAAATTTCATTGCAGCAACTTAAAATGGTAGTTTGCATGGCCGCCATGTGCTTGTATGCATGCCTGACCACATCGGGGCATGCTCCTAATGAGATGACGGATGGTGTCCTGGGGTATTTCCTCCCAGATCTGGACCAGAGCATCACTGAGCTACTGAACAGACTGAGGTGCAACCTGGTGGCGTCAGATGGACGGAAACATAATGTCCCAGAGGTGTTCTATTGGGTTTAGGTCAGACGAGCGTGGGGGCCATTCAATGGCATCAATCCCCTCCTCCTCCAGGAACTGGCTGCCTGCTCTTGTCACATAAGGCCGGGCATGGTCATGCACCAGGAGGAACCCAGGACCCACTGCACCAGCATAGGGTCTGACAAAGGGTCAAAAGATTTCATCCCGATACCTAATGGCAGTCAGGGTGCCATTGTCTAGCCTGTAGAGTTCTGTGCCTCCCCAGACCATCACTGATCCACCACAAAACCGGTCATTCTGAATGATGTTACAGGCAGCATAACATTCTCCACAGCTTCTCCAGACCCTTTCACGTCTGTCACATGTGCTCAGGGTGAACCTGCTCTCATCTGTGAAAAGCACAGGGTGCCAGTGGCGGACCTACCAATTCTGTTTGTCAATGGTAAATGGCTATCAAGCTCTACAGTGCTGGGCAATGAGCACAGTGCCCACTAGAGGACGTCGGGCCCTTAGGCGGTCTGTTTGGTCAGAGACATTCAGACCAGTGGCCTGCTGCAGGTCATTTTGTAGGGTTCTGGCAATGCTCATCCTGTTGCTTTTTGCACAAAGGAGAATATACCAGTCCTGCTGATGGGTTAAGGACCTTATATGGCCCTTTCCAGCTCTCCTAGAGGAACTGTCTGTCTCCTGGTATCTCCTCCATGCTCTTGAGACTGTGCTGGGAGATGCAGCAAACCTTCCGGCAATGGCACATATTGATGTGCAATCCTGGAGGAGTTGGACTGCCTGTGCAATCTCTATAGGGTCCAGGTATCGCCTCATGCAACCAGTAGTGACACTGACCCTAGCCAAATGCAAAACTAGTGAAAAACAGTCAGAAAAGATGAATAGGGGAAAAAAAATGTCAGTGGCCTGCACCTGTAAAACCATTCCTGTTTTGGAGGTCGTCTCATTGTTGCCCATCTCGTGCAGTTTTAACTGACAATTGAGCGGTCATGCAACGCTGTACCCAAACAAATGTCCTTTTTTTTCCCTACAAATAGAGCTTTCTTTTGGTGGTATTTGATTACCCCTGCGGTTTTTATTTTTTGCGCTATGAACAAAAAAAAGCTACATTTTGAAAGAAAAAAAACATAATTTTTTACTTTTTTCTATAATATTGAAAAAAAAAAAAAGTAAAAAGAAACTCTTTTTTTAGGCTGATATGTATTCTACATATTTTTGGTAAAAAAAAAAAAAAAAAAAAAATCGCAATAGGCGTATATTGATTGGGTTGCGCAAAAGTTATCACGTCTACAAGCTATGGGAATAGATTTATGGCATTTTATTACTAGTAATGGCGGCGAGCTGCGATTTTTACTGGGACTGCGATATTGCGGCGGACAGAACAGACACGTTTTTGGGACCAATGACATTTATACAGCAATCAACTAAAACAGCTACTGATTACTGTATAAATGTCACTGACAGGGAAGGGGTTAATCTGTAGGGGACAATCAAGGGGTTAAGTGTGTTCCCTTACTGTGTTCTATCTGTGTGGGGGCTGGGCTGGCCGGGGCATGACAGATCTAACTGTTCCCGATTACTGGGAACAGTAGATCTGTCATATGTCCCCTGACAGAACGGAGATCCGCCGTGTTTACACTGGCAGATCTCCATTCTGCGTGCGCTCCCGCCCATAACTGCGGCTGCGCGAGCCGCCATACAGCTATGGCGATACGCGCAGCAGTGCCAACCGGTTAATGTTCACCTTGTAAAAACTCATTAATACCAGAATTGTTTTTAGGAGCGAAAATCTGTGAAATATGTGCAAATTGGCTTTTACATACAAAATACCAATATACAGTATCTCCCAAAAGTGAGTACACCCCTCACAGTTTTGTAAATATTTTATTCTATCTTTTCATGTGACAGCACTGAAGAAATTACACTTTGCTACAATGTAAAGTAGTGAGTGTACAGCTTGTAGAACACTGTAAATTTGATGTCCCCTCAAAATAACTCAACACAGCCATTAATGTCTAAACCACTGGCAACAAAAGTGACTACACCCCTAAGTGAAAATGTCCAAATTGGGCCCAATAAGTCCATTTCCAAAATCATGGCAACACATAAGTGGCTTGTTAGTGTTACAAGGTCTCAGAATGTGAATGGGGAGCAGGTGTGTTGAATTTGGTGTTATCGCTCTCACGCTCTCATACTGGTCACTGGAAGTTCAACATGGCATCTCATGGCAAAGAACTCTCTGAGGATCTGAAAAAAAAAGAATTGTTGCTCTACATAAAGATGGCCTAGGTTATAAGAAGATTGCCAAGACCCTGAAACTGAGCTGCAGCACGGTGGCCAAGACCATAGAGCGGTTTCACTCAGAACAGGCCTGCCATGGTTGACCAAAGAAGTTGAGTGCACGTGTTCAGCGTCATATCCAGAGGTTGTCTTTGGGAAATAGACGTATGAGTGCTACCAGCATTGCTGCAGAGGTTGAAGGGGTGAGGGGTTAGCTTGTCAGTGCTCAGACCATACACCGCACACTGCATCAGATTGGTCTGCATGGCTGTGGTCCCAGAAGGAAGCCTCTTCTAAAGATGATGCACAAGAAAGCCCGCAAACAGTTTACTGAAGACAAGCAGACTAAAGACATGAATTACTGGAACCATGTCCTGTGGTCTGATGAGACCAAGATAAACTTATTTGGTTCAGATGGTGTCAAGCGTGTGTGGCAACCAGGTGAGGAGTACAAAGGCAAGTGTGTCTTCCCTACAGTCAAGCATGGTGGTGGGAGTGTCATTGTCTGGGGCTGCCTGAATGCCAACATGTACTGTGAAATACTGAAGCAGAGCATGACCCCCTCCCTTTGGAGACTGGGCCGCAGGGCAGTATTCCAACACCATAACAACCCCAAACACACTTCCAAGACGACCACTGCCTTGCCAAAGAAGCTGAGGGTAAAGGTAATGGACTAGCCAAGCATGTCTCCAGACTAAACCCTATTGAGCATCTGTGGGGCATCCTCAAATGGAAGGTGGAGGAGTGCAAGGTCTCTAACATCCACCAGCTCCGTGATGTTGTCATGGAGAAGTGGAAGAGGACTCCAATGGCAACTCGTGAAGCTCTGGCAAACTCCATGCCAAAGAAGTTTAAGGCAGTGCTGAAAAATAATGGTGGCCACACAAAATATTGACACTTTGGGCCAAATTTGGACGTTTTCACTTAGGGGTGTACTCACTTTTGTTGCCAGCGGTTTAGACATTAACCACTTCCAGACCGAGCCTCTTTTTGGAGTTTGGTGTTTACAAGGTAAAACTAGTTTTTTTTTCGCTATAAAATTACTTAGAAAAAATATATATATAATGTTTGGGTGGTTCTAACTCCCTAGAGAATAAAATGGGGGTCGTTGGAAAACGTTATGTCACACCGTATTTGCGCAGCGGCCTTAAAAAATAGGATAACAGTAAAGTTAGCCCAATTTTTTCCATATTGTGAAAGATAATGTTACACCAAATAAATTGATACCCAACATGTCATGCTTCAAAATTGCGCCCGCTGGCGGAATGCCGACAAACTTTGCAACTTAAAAATCTGCATTGGCGACATTTAAAAATGTATACAGGTTACCAGTTTTGAGTTACAGAGTAGATCTAGAGCTAAAATTATTGCTCCCGTTCTAACGATCGGGGTGATACCTCACATGTGAGGTTTGAACACCGTTTTCATATGCGGGCAGGTATGCGTTCGCTTCTGTGCGCGCTCTCGCTGGGACTGGCGCTTAATTTTTTTATTTTACTTCTATTCCTATTACAAGAAATGCAAACATTCCTTTTAATAGAAAAAAAGCATGCCAGGACCTCTCAAATATGAGATCTGGGGTCAAAAAGGCTTCAGAGCTCATATTTACACTAAAATGCAATAAAAAAAAAAATGTAATTTGAAAAAAAAAACAAAAACATTTTCTCCTTTAAGAGCTATGGGCGGAAGTGACGTTTGACATCACTTCCGCCCTGCAATGCCATGGAGCCGAGTGGGCGCCATCTTCCGCTCACTCGGCTCCCAGGCATGGACGGAGGAGGATCAGATCATCTCCGCCGGTGGAGATGAAGGAAAAGTTGCGGGAGGGGGGGCACCTCTCACGCCACCAATAAAAGTGATCTCGCTGCCTCTCTATTAGGTGATCGCGGGTTGCCAGCGGACATAGAGTCCGACCCGCGGGCATGCTCATGTGGCCGGTCGCGTGGGGAGCGCGCAAAGGGGCGGATGCCTATTGACGGCGCCCCCAGCAAGGTAGATACGTCAATCGGCTATAGCGCGGATCTGAAGTAGTTAACCAGCCTTTTTACTTAGTGAAGAGGATTAACCTCTTAGGTTCCACAGTGAGTATAACAAGCATACGTTACTGCATATACAGACTGATTTTACTGTTGTGAGTTTAGTAACACTTTAAGCAAAATAATTGACAACACACATGAAGTAAAATAAAGCACATATTCAGCTTTAGTGAAATTATATGACTGCCTATTAAGACAAAATTCTTCTAACTGAAAAAAAGGTGTCTTGACAGGTAGTGAAAAAATCCTGAACATAGGTACAGACAAAAAATAAAAACCCAACAGATGCAATTAACCACTCTTCTATGTACCACTTATTTGTAACCCTGTCTTTTTAAAGCAATACAATGCAAAAATGTGATATAAACGTAAATTAAGAATTTGTAATGAAACAAAACTTCATTCAAACATAAATAAAAGTCTGTGATCAAGTCAATCAACCAAACTGCTTAAAAAGCAATTATCCTCATGCTCTCTCATACGAGTTCCACCACCACAGTTAAACTCTGCCTCTTACTGCTAATTTAGACCTCTAAATTGTAGGTGGGTCTAAAGTCGCTCAATCCACATCAGAGGGATACTGCAACAACCATGCATTAGGTAGCAGAGAACTTCAGCATACTTCAGCGGAACTGTCATTCAGTCACCTCCTTGCCTCACATCATAACAAAGGTCCGGCAAAGAAAGCACAAATCTCACTAGTCTGGGTGGCGTGATGACTGTCAGCACAACGCGTTTCATTGTACAATACTTTTTTTTATCAAGCTGCCCGGACTAACGGTAGTGGCGTTCTTGTACAATGCGATTTTGCCCAACTTGTTTGTGAGTAGCCTTTTAGTTTTTATCTCGTTAAACTCAGCCGTATTGTGCTATGAGAATTATGCTGTGTTTGCAGGACCTTTGTTATGATGTGAGGCAAGGAGGCGACTGAACAAGAGTTCCACTGATGTACCCTGAAGTTCTCTGGTAGCTGATTCATGGTAGTTATATAATACACAAGTGCAGCACTAAATAAACACATATAACACAGTGGGTAATAATATAATAATCATGCAAAGGTAGATAAATGCTGATAACAGTCCATCAGTAGATGAAAAGAGATATATACGCAATGCTCAGGTAGTGCTGTTGATAAAAATCTATCAGTGAAGTAGGTGTAAAATTTCAAATTTGTGAAGACAGTGCGACATCCCATCCACCACAGAGCACACCAGCCTTCTCACCTCACTGATCCGACCCTTTGCAAATCATACAGCAACAACACCCTCCAGAGTAAACACAGCTGAAACTCCTCCAGGTATTCCAGACACTCGGATAAGATAGATATGGCTCAATGAGTGATAGCCCCTTACTGGAAGGCAAACGCCAGGTCTCCCAGTAGCCAGTTTCATATATTAAAAAGGGAATACACAATCTAAGTGCTCTCCATTTGGTTTATTAGGCAAAGTAGTAAAAACATAAAATTACAAAGCACTTATGCCAAGTGCAGGCGATCAGAGATAAAAACATGCACCGCAGTCCTTGGAGATGGCCGCGGGCGTCGGCACATGTGACTCCTCCCCTTTGTGTAGGCGTTACATCCTTGCCAATGGGCATGGACTTCATCTGCATGGGTATCATCCATGGTAGTTGCAGTTTCCCTCTGATGTGGATTGAATGACTCTAGACTTACCTATAATTTAGAGCTCTAAATTAGCAGTAACAGGCAGAGTTTAACAATGGTGGTGGAACTCATGTGGGAGAACATGAAGATAATAATTGCTTTTTAAGCACAATTTGGTTGATGGACTTGATCACAGATTTGTATGTTTACATTAAATTTTGTTTGTTTGATCACACACTCTTAATTTATGTTTGTGGGCCCTTACACATGGGGTGGGCTCTGTTGCAGTCCACTTGCTCAGCAGGAAATCTGTCTGCTGAATCCCGCTGAGTAGGAGGATGGCTGGTCCGTTTCCGCTCCGCTTATGCAGAGCGGACACAGACACAGTCCGCTCTCCTCTATGGGTGGTCAGATGTAAAAAGACCATCTGTCCGTTTGCACCCTACTGCCATCCGATCTGCCAGATGGGGATCCGCTCCACATCCGTCTGTTTTCAGCAGACAGGACTGGATTGGATGATGTTGGCTGTCAATGGACACATGTCCATGGACACCCTCTGCTCCATAGGGGTGACTGGAGGGTCCAATTGGGTTGATGGGTCTATCCATGTAAAAGGGCCCTATATCAAGTTTTTGCTTTGTATTGCTTTAAACGGATGGCACAACAAATAGGTGGTACATATATTTAGTGCACTGGTATTGGGGGGTTTTGAGTGATACATTTTCACACTAAGGGCAGTTGTTTTAGATTTTTGAGAATTAACCACTCTTCACTTGATCTAAAACAACAATATTTTGGCTGGAGCTGTGCTTTATAGCGGAAGTATACACACATCCACTCCAGCGATGAAGTCCCAGAGCACCGTCATTGGCCACTGACCTCTTCAACTGCTCTTTCCCTGGGTTCCCAATCTTGACCAATATGATTGGATTGCACGTGTGGGAGTTCATTTATCTCAGCTGACACCACATACCTAAACCCACTTTATCAGTGCTACAGCTTTGTAAACAGCAACACTAAAGCCTTGTACACACGGGATGACAATCGTACGGCCGATCGTCTCAAATTGTATGTTGGCTGTTGTATCTAGCATACTGACTGCACTACACGATCGTACGACCAAAGAAAGAACGTTCAGGTGCATGTAATTAGCATTCGGTCGTTCCGGACTTCTGAGCATGCGTGTTTTGCACAATACAACTTGTTGGACCAACTTCTCTGCACACATGATACAACGGTCGTATGAACGGTTGTTGGTACTACCAAGTTTTCTAGTCTGCTCATACAACTCCCGTTGTACGACCGTCGTACGACGGTTGTTCTAATCGCGCGTACTAACCATCGATTTCGCATACAACGGTCGTTCGTACGACCTGCTGTATACGATCGTCGTCCCGTGTGTACGGGGCTTTGCACTCCTTGCTCGGGTGTAGTTAGGACTAAGCAGGGGGTAGGTCAGACGGCTGAGACCACTGTTTTAACACAGAGGTACAAACCTGAGAAAACATTGCTCTTTATCCAATAAGATTACAGTCATTTATCCAAACACTTCATTCTTTAATAATACAGCTATTACTAAGGTCTAATCATTGCTACCTATGTAACACACATGCTAAGTGGGATTTCTCAGATAAATGGCAGCCTTGCATATGATTAGGCATCTTTGTTTAGTAACAATGCAACAATCCAATCAGAAGGGTTTCAATTATGTTAGAATTCCTCTTAAAGGCACTGTACTCCGATGAGCATTCATCACTCTCATCAAGCTCTTACTTCTTATGAACAGTGACCACCACATCTGGATGATTTTGACACTGTACCACTCAGTGCTTCCCTACTCCCTTACAAGAACAATTATGTTTGAACAGGAGTAGACATTTTAAACTGCAAATATTGTATGCAAGGTGTACATAAGCTGCAAGACATTTTACAAAATACACACAACATTTTCATTTGTTCTTGTCCATGCATAGGTTTACTGTCTAGTGCCCCTATCCCAATAATACAGACATAAACTCTACACCCCAATTGGCTTGTAGGAGCAAGTTAAAGTGTGTAAAAGATGCCTTTACAGGCACTAGAGAAACAATCTCTCATCAGATATACAAAAAAGCCAGCATAGTAAGACAAGAGTGCTAACCACTTAGCCACTGTGCTGCCTGGCTTTCTCATGTGATCTGTATGTTTAATGACAGTGGTCACTACTGTTAATGGCTTGCTGGAAACGTTCCACAATCTGCAGATGTTTATAACAGCCCAATCTCAGAGCTAGACTGCGTGCCTTAAGTGCACATTCCCAGAAAGATGCTGATTACACTTGTCAGGATGTGCCAACATGTCACATATCCTGATGAGTATATGCTATGAGCAATAGGAAAGGGGGGTAAGGACATTATTCTTTTCCTGTTTGATACATCAAGCTGTGCCTAAGTTGTTCAGTTCAATGATGGTTCCTGGATAGAAAGACAATTAATACACAGCATCTTTTCTTTTATGAAGTATCATCACCCTGATTAGTTCCAGCTACAGAGATCTAGTCTAAGCAATACCAAATTCTTACCTCATATAGACAGGCTTGGTGAAAGGGCTGCCCGCAATGTGGATCATCGCACACCTGGTCTGGAATGGCAGAGTCCAGTCTGTATGCATAGCATATTCCACATTCCATACTAAAGTCCTAAAGGAGGAAGAAAGAAATTCCTTTAAAAAAATTACTTAAAGCTGAACTCTGGGCCAAGAAATGTTTTCCCCTGCAGTGGAGCTGTGCCCGCATGGGTTAATTGCTCATTTTTGTCTAGGGGGGTGATCTACTTATCTAACCCCCCCACACAAGACTGGTCTCTGCAGCTCCTGCACCCCCAATGCTCCAGTGGTCTTGAGTCCTAATGTCATCAAGCCCAGAGCAGGCTCCATAGACACCAGAAACCGTCCGCTGATGGATCGTATTGGAGTGCCATTTGCCAGGGGAGCGGAAGATCAGGTAAGTATAAGGCTTTCTTCTCTCCCCTGGACAAAATGAGAACTTAACCCTTGCAGTGCAGGCACAGCCAACCTGTATTTTGTCCATGCCAGGAAAGAAGCTGTAGTCTCATAATGTGTCAATGCTAATGGCAATTGTCCTCTCCATATAGACCAGCAGAGAAATCCACAATTCCTCTATACCCCACACACACACACACACACACACGGGCCTACTGATTGGCCAATGAGACACAATGTATGGAGGCAGAGTCCAGAGGGTGGAATGTGGAGAAGGTAAATAAGAGCACCTGTATTGGAGAGTAGAGATGTAAAATTTCTGGAAAAGTTTGAAGCCATGAGAAAAAAAAACATGTTTTCCCTATTTTTTTTTCTGGAAAAAATGAAACATTTCAGAAAAACTGAATTTTTTTTAGTGTGGAATATTTTTACAGTTGAAAATTGTTGCTACACTGGGATGGTGAACTTTAAAAAAACAAACAAAAAAAATGTGCTCTACTTACCTGCTCTGTGCAGTGCTTTGCACAGAGCAGCCCCAATACTCTTCTTCTCGGGTCCCCCGCCAGCACTCTTGGCTCACCCCCCCCCCCCCTGCTGAGTGCCCCCATTATCCTTTTATGTGTATTTTTTTAGTATTATACTAACATACAGCTTATTTAGTAAATAAACTAAGCTTGCTTTTTAAAATGTATTTTTTTTATTACATAATGATATAAAAGCTTCTTGCCAATATGCATTTTCAGTTATTGGCAATGCCGAGATGCATATACTATATAGCTTTATACAGAGCTTGAAAAATGTGCTCCTGATTTTCAGGTGTCATTTTATCTATAGATGAAGGGACTGTGTATTTTTGGGAGGCAGTTGTTTGTAACACTTCCTTACTTGAAGATGCTGCTGGTGAAGAAACACTGATGATCCAGAAGCAGCACAAAGCGTGTATCTGGAATGAGAACTCTGGCGGTAAAAGCTACTCGCACTTCCATTATGGTCCTCATCATTTCATTCCATAAAGTATTTTTAATGTCTTTAGGGCACCTCTGGCATGCCAGGATGTGTTTCGTCATCCTTGTAGCATTTGGAAAAGAACATGTCTTCTCACAATATTTGCAAATTGAGCTTTGCTCTCAGCAGAAATTGCACTGTGGAAATATATCCAAGCTCTAGATGCTGGTCTCACCATTTTACTGACAGGAGAAAAAGAAAAAATGATTTATCGAGCAGACTATAGGCAAGCATTATGCTGTGAAGTTGGAGAACACGAATAGGAATCATTTAAAGGTTAGGAACCCATTTGTCAGACAAAATTGCCCTGTTACCTGTTAATTAAGACCTAACAGGACAGAAACTATTTACTGTGTCGCAACAATCTCCCAACCCAACTATAGGAGGTACAAGATGGAGCCCACAAACAAACTAAACTGGAGCTTTTCCCCAGAAGTACCCCCTAGTGGCAGAAATCCATGTCTCTCTTGTTTGAAAACTGCATTAAGAAGTACAGTGCTACTTGAATTGTATTCCAGGATGTACTGGTCTTCAGCTGAGAGAACTTACAATAATGTAAGACTTTACATAAAGGGGTCGATTTACTAAAACTGAAGAGTGCAAAATCTGGTGCAGCTGTGCATGGTAGCCAATCAACTTCTAACTTCAGCTTGTTCAATTAAGTTTTGACCAAAAAACCCTTTAGGCTGCTTGGTTCTCCTATGCAAAAATTTTACACTCTCCAGTTTTAGTGACCCCTTAGTCTCAGAAATCTTTCATTAATGTCTTGGTGTTATATTGTTTGAATACCTTGTCATAGATATATTATTTATCATTGTAAAAGAACATCTTCCACACTTTTTTCCCCCCATTTTTTTGGGAGGAATAAAAATGTTTTCTCCCCTATTTTTCCATTTTTTACAGGCCTTTCCACCTTTATTACAGAGTACCTTTTTTCTCTGGTATGTTTTTAGTAGTAGGTTTGATTCACATTAAAGATGAACTTCACTCTCTCCATCAACATTGATTAGTGTTAATCCTTATAATGTTGCTGGCATTTGTAAATAGAAAGGAAGGTATGTCATATCTACTTGTTTCAAACTGAAATGTATTCAGTTACTTCCTGGCTTCCAGGCCTAGGCAAATTATGTCATAAATCTCAAGAGTCTTCAGAAGGGGAGGAGGGGCTTTCTCAGATAACCACACTCTCCTGCCTGCATGAGCTAAGGGCAGATGGATTCCAGAAAGTAAATGCTATATGAATAATTTGCTCTTACTCAAGATAGCCATAGCCAAAAATACCGGGGCAAGTGATTTCTCCGCAAAATAAAGCATGGAGACATGGATGGATGGGGAAGTTTCCTTTGAATATTAAAAATGAATTAAACTGCATTTTGGTTTGTGCTGCTCAGATGCAATGTAGTTTTTCTTTAAGGACTGAGTGGTTAAGAGGTTACGGAAATTTGAAGAAACACTATTTTCAAATCGTTTTTGGCACCATACTATCAATATTTTACTTGTATGCCCATGGTGCAATATCAACTTTTATAGATTCCTTGATAAAAGCAACATAAAGCCCCTCTCCTCATGCTGTCTGCAGATGTCTTATCCATTTTCTAATACAAATGTTTTTATATCTGTTCTTGCTGATATATGCTGATCCAATGAACATTATTATACTGTATATGAATAGCCATATTTAGTCCACTAAGCAAATGTAGGGCCCCTTACACACAGGCGGGCTCCGTTGGAGTCCACCTGCTCAGTGGGTATCAGTGGACATCTGAACTTTTTTTGCCTTTTGTCAGTCTAAGGCCCCTTTCCACATGGGCTGGGCTCCACTAGGGGTCTGCTTGTTCAGCAAGGTATCGGTCCACTGATCCCCATTGAGCTGGTGGATGGCTGGTCTGTGTCAGACACAGCCTACTCTGTGGGTAGTCATGTGTAAACAGGCCGTCTGTCTGTTTACACCTGACTGCCATCCAATCCGATCCCTCATCCGTCTATTTTTAGCAGACCAGATCGGATCAGATGTCCATTGACACCCGTCGCTCCATAGAGGAGACTGGGAGGCCTAATCAGTCCGCCCGTGTGAAAGTGCTCTAAGAAATAAATAGAACATGGTTTCTGTTTTATTTATGGACAAAAAGTGGGATGCTATTTGGTGGCAAGTTTACATGACTCTTTAGCCCATCTCTCCCCATCATGACTTGATGGGATGCAAGGCAGACAGGACAGCATAAAGGATTACTTTTCTATATACAGGAAAACATTTTCTATCCACGCTGATCCTGACACGAACGAACATGAGAGAAAGAAGAGCTTTTATGATAGACACAGTGGAATCTGAAACTGTTTTTGCACAAAGCACAGCCGTTTTCTACGCTGGTTCCACAATGCAGAAAATCATCTAATAACTCTTTGTAATGCTGTATAAAATCCAGGAAGCTTTATTTATAAATTGAATTTAAATCTGCTTGTTGCCGTACAAGGAAAACACAGTGTAATGTACAAAATATTAAACCATAACAGGAGTCGTGGCTTCAGGAGTCAACATTAGTTCTGTACCGCTCTTTGTTTGGTGCCAATAAAGGGCCATGAGGCGGCGCAAAATGACTCTGGACTCCTCACATTCCTAATATGTGTATCAATAAATAATGCAGTTTGGCTGTTTAGAAATTAATCTCCTGGATGATTCTACAGTCAATTTATTAACCACTTGCCGACCGGCCCATAGTAAAAATACAAAATTACTTTGACGTTTAATATCGGTGTTATGGCAGCAACTACCTGCTATAACCCCCTCCCCCCCCAAATTATTTATTACTATAGGCAATCTCGCGTTGGTTAAAAGTGGTCCCGTGGGTGATTTTGCTGCAGGATCACTTTTAGAGGCGGTGGGAGAGGTGCCCGCCCTCCCGCCGCTTCCCAGTCTTTTCTGGACTTACCGGAGCCATTGGTAAAGCCCAGAAGCGTTTCGATGTGGCCGTTTGCTGGGTAGGAAGTCAAGCAAGGGCAACATGGCCCTCACTCAGCTCTATGACCTTGCAGGACCAGAGCGACCTTTGACATCACTTCTGGTTCATAAACAATTTTTTTTTTTTGTAAGTCAATTAGTCAAAAAAAAATATTTTAAAAGTAAAAGAGATCTGGGGTCTTTTTGATCCCAGATATCTCAATATCATACTTTTTTTGTATTACAAGGGATGTTTACATTCCTTGTAATAGTCATAAAAATGGTCAAAAAAAAAAAAAAAAAAGGGACAGTGTTTAAATAAAGAAGAAACAAAAAAAAATTTCAAGTGACCCCATCCCTCTGTGCGCATGTGCAGAAGTGAACGCATATGTAAATTGCGCCCGCATATGTAAACAGTTTTCAAACCACACATATGAGGCATCGCCCCCATCGTTCAAGTGACAGCAATAATTCTAGAGCAAGACCTCTTCTGTAACTCTTCACAGGTAACCTGTAAAAATGTTTAAAGCATCGCCTATGGAGATTTATTAAGTACTGTCGTTTGTCGCCATTCCATGAGTGTGCGCAATTTTAAAGCAGGACATGTTAGGTATCTATTTACTTAGTAAAACATCATCTTTCACATTATACAAACAATTGGGGTAACAATTGTGTTTTGTTTTTTTTTTTAAATCATTACAGTGTACTTATTCCAGAAAAACCTGCGTTTAAAAAAACACTATGCAAATACAGTGTGATCACCATTTTATTCTCTTGGGTCTCTGCTAAAATATATATATATATATATATATATATATATATATATATATATATATATAGTGGCGTTATGAAAGATGAGGTGATCGATGGACGTTATGTTTCACCTCGCATGCATTCACCTGCAGGAAACTAAGGTGGAATCCGGTCCGGGTTTTACCAGCCACCTTGGCAGGGTGGGTTCTGGACCAGATTTTGCGGTCCACTTGTGTCCATCAACAGGTGGTATAAAGGAAGCAGGTCTGGATCAGATGATTGCTCTGGCCTGGGACTCAGGAGCCATCAAGCTTGAGAGAACTGATGAACTGAACATTGCTTTGTGAATGAAACCAAAGGTTTGCATTATGTTTGTTTTGTGGGTGATTGGGAGAAGCCCTTTACCTCTGAGTTAGGAAACTGGAAATGTTTAGTTAGTGCCTGGATGGCAAGAATTTATTTTCTTTTTTGTTTATTTGATTTACCTGCAACCTTTTAAATAAACCTGGCTACAAGTCAGATTTTAACCACTTCAGCCCCGGAAGGATTTCCCACATTAGGACCAGAGCACTTTTTGCAATTTGGCACTGCGTCGTTTTAACTGACAATTGCGCGGTCGTGCGATGTTTTAACTAAACAAAATTGACGTCCTGTTTTCCCCACATATAGAGCTTTCTTTTGGTGGTATTTGATCACCTCTGCATCACTTCTGATCACCGCTATGAACAAAAAAATAGCGACAATTTTGAAAAAAAAAATATATATATATTTTTTTACTTTTTGCTATAATACACGTCAAAAAAAAAAATATATATATAAAAAAAATAATTTATTCATCCATTTTGGCCGATATTTAAACTTCTACATATTTGGGGTAAAAAATCGATTATTGATTGGTTTATGCAAAAGTTGCTGTGTTTACAAACCATGAGAATTCATTTAAGGCGTTTTTACTATTTTTTTTTTTACTAGTAATGGTAGCGATCTCCGACTTTTATCGAGATTGCGATATTGCGGCAGACATGCCGGACATTTTTGACACTTTTTTGGGACCAATGACATTTATACAGCGATCAGAGCTAAAAAAAAAAAAAAAAACACTGATTACTGTATAAATGTCACTGGCAGGGAAGGGGTTAACCAGCAGAGAGTGATCTAGGGATTAACTGTGTTCCCTGTGTGTGTTCTAACTGTATGGAGGTTGGGCTACCAGGGGCATAACAGATCTAACTGATCCCTAGTACAGGGATCAGTAGATCTGTCATGTCCCCCCTCACAGAGCGGGGAACCGCCGTGTTTACATCTTGTATAGCTTGTATAACAGTTTAAATTTGCTGTCCCCTCAAAACAACAACACACAGCCATTAATGTCTAAACAACTGGCAACAAAAGCGAGTACACCCCTAAGGGCAAATGTCCAAATTGGGCCCAATTAGCCATTTTCCCTCCCCGGTGTCAAGTCAGTCATTAGTGTACAAGGTCTCAGGTGTGAATAGGGAGCACCTATGTTAAAGTGATGCTAAACCCTCACGTTTTTTTGCTTATATTGGTTACTAAATAATAGCATTACATGAGAAGTCTAACCTTTTGTGTCATTTTCTCTTCTAAGTTTTTTTTTATGGCTCAGTTTTTCCCATTTCTGGCAGTCCTGTTTGCTGGGTGACCCGTGTACTGCCGATCTCATAGTGTTACCCGTGTCTGTGCGCTCATACCTATGGATCCTCCATGCCCAGGGACACAGTGAGTGCGGGTGCAGCCAGCGTTCCTACGCAGGGTTGTAGTCCCTGTGTGAGCGCGCATGCACGGGTGACACTATGAGATCGGCAGTACATGGGTCACCCAGCAAACAGGACAACCAGAAATGTGAAAAACGGAGCCATAAAAAAACAACTTAGAAGCGAAAATGACACAAAAGGTTAGACTTCACATGTAATACTATTATTTAGAAACAGATATAGGTGAAAAAACATGAGGGTTTAGTATCACTTTAAATTTGGTGTTATCACTCTCACTCTTTCATACTGGTCACTGTAAGTTCAATATTGCACCTCATGACAAAGAACTTTGAAGATCTGAAAAAAAGAATTGTTGCTCTACATAAAGATGGCCTAGGCTATAGGAAGATTGCCAAGACCCTAAAACTGAGCTGCAGCACCTTGGCCAAGACCATACAGCGGTTTAACAGGACAGGTTCCACTCAGAACAGGTCTCGCCATGGTCGACCGAAGAAGTTGAGTGCACGTGCTCAGAGTCATATCCAGAGGTTGTCTTTGTGAAATAGACATACGAGTGCTGTCAGCATTGCTGCAGAAGTTGAAGGGGTGGGGGGTCAGCCTGTCAGTGCTCAAACCATTCGTGCACTGCATCAAATTGGTCTGCATGGCTGTCATCCCAGAAGGAAGCCTCTTTTAGAGATGATGCACAAGAAAGCCCGCAAACCGTTTGCTGAAGACAAGCATACTAAGGACATGGATTACTGGAACCATGTCCTGTGGTCTGATGAGACAAAGATAAACATATTTGATTCAGATGGTGTCAAGCGTGTGTGGCGGCAAGCAGGTGAGGAGTACCAAGACAAGTGTGTATTGCCTACAGTCAAGTATGGTGGTGGGAGTGTCATGGTCTGAGGCTGCATGAGTGCTGCCGAAACTGAGGAGCTACACTTCATTGAGGGAACCATGAATGGCAACATACTGTGACATACTGGAGCAGAGCATGATCCCCTCCCTTCGGAGATTGGGCTGCATGGCAGTATTCCAACATGACAACAACCCAAAACACACCTCCAAGACAACCACTACCTTGCTAAAGAAGCTGAGGATAAAGGTGATGGACTGGCCAAGCATGTCTCCAGACCTAAACCCTATTAAACATCTGTGTGGCATCCTCAAACGGAAGGTGGAGGAGCGCAAGGTCTCTAATAGAGCTGCACAATTAATCGTATGAAGATCGCGATCTCGATCTACCCCCCCCCCCCCCCGCGATCTCAATTGGGCATTACCGCGATTTTCAGTGCAGTTAAAAGGAGTCTGACTTGGGGGGCGAATCAGTGCGATTTGACAGTAAAAGTGCCTGAAGTCTTTTGAAGTCGGAGCGACTTGAGTCTCAGGGGAACAGCCAAGTCTGGGCATACAGCCAACTTCTGAGTCATCATTGATAAGAGTTACTTCATTGAACTCTGAATGAACTCCCCTTGTATAGAGTTTTGGTTTAACCATTTGAAGACTAAATCTTTCCTCACTCTTGCTGTTTACAAATAAAAATCCATTATTTTGTGCTAGAAAATGACTTAAAACCCCCAAACATTATATATATTTTTTTTAGCAGAGACCCTAGAGAATAAGATGGCGGTTGTTGCAATATTTTATGTCACACGCTGTTTGCGCAGCAGACTTTTAAACGCAATTTTTTTGGAAAAATTACCAATTTCAAAAACCTACAGTGCTGTTAGCCCATTTTTTTTTTTTTGTATATTTAATATATTACGCCGCGAGAATCGTGAGAGAATCGTGATCTTTATTCTAAGCAAAAAAATTGCGATTCTCATTTTGGCCAGAATCGTGCAGCTCTAGTCTCTAACATCCACCAGCTCCAGGATGTCATCATGGGGGAGTGGAAGAGGACTCAGTGGCAACCTGTGAAGCTCTGGTGAACTCCATGCCCAAGAGGGTTAAGGCAGTGCTGGAAAATAATGGTGGTCACACAAAATATTGACACTTGGGGAGTACTTTTGTTGCCAGTGGTTTAGACATTAATGGCTGTGTGTTGAGTTATTTTGTACACTGTTATACAAGCTGTACTCTCACTACTTTACATTGTTTCAAAGTGTAATTTCTTCAGTGTTGTCACATGAAAAGATATAGTGAAATATTTACAAAAATGTGGGGGGTGTACTCACTTTTCTGAGATACTGTATATTCAGGACAATATGTGATCAGTGATAATGGCATATCATTATTAGCAAGTCCACTACCTACAGTATGCACTGACTTTTCATGTCTCTTCCACTGGCTCAAAACTGTAATCCCAAACCAGTATTTCCTATAACCACAGTCCACTAAAATCTGGACGCCCAGATTAAATTTAGTAGCATCAGTAGGTATTGCTTGCTTAAATCATTTTCACATTATTTTTAAAGAAAAAAACTTTCATTTGGTGTACAGTTTTAATTTCCTGCTTATGGTTTTATTATTAGCTGTTAAAGGGTCAATGTGTTTTTTTTAAAAGCAGTCTGCACTACAGCTTACAGTAAAATCTTACAATAAATAGATTTTTGTACTCACTGTAAAATTATTTTCTTGCAGGCCACTGAGGGACATAGGAAGTCTTTAACCTTTGGGTTAAATGGCCAGCTACAGGAGGATTTGACATTTTTAAGGCAAATTCACACCAGAACGGACAGCTGCTGGAGCTTTACCTCTCTGGCAGCTGTCCATTCCCGAATGCAGTAGGGTGCAGTGTGGTGCATGATTCAGAACATCACAGTGCTCCCTTTTTTGTTTTTGTACAAACTTTATTTAAAGTGTGCAAAAGTACACTTCATTCATGACTGTGACACTTCATACCCGACTTTGCCATCATTGCCGTTCCCCCTGACGAACCTGACAAGGGGTAGAGGGTTGGTTATGGTGAAGTGGAATCCTGAAGCCGAGAAGGCATTTCAGAAGTTAAAGCAAGCCCTATGTGTACAACCGGTGCTTGTGACCCCAGACTTTGCCAAGGAATTTGTTGTGCAGCCCGACGTCTCTTATGTGGGTCTAGGGGCTGTACTGTCCCAGATCAGAGACGGGGAGGAGCACCCGGTTGTATACCTGAGCCGAAAGCTGAACAGTCATGAGAAAAATGATGCCATTGTCGAGAAAGAGTGTCTCTCTATCAAATGGGCCTTGGAGACCCTAAATTATTAGTTGGGGAGGCCATTTAGACTAGTCACTGACCATGCTCCCCTGAAGTGAATGCGTGACAATAGAGAGAAAAATAGTCGAGTGATAAGGTGGTTTGTGGCCCTACAGCCATTCAAGTTTACAGTGGAGCATAGGGCGGGAAAGCTCCAGAACAATGCGGATGCCTTTTCCCGGGTCCACTGTATGGGTGCGACAGTTGCTCAGCCACAGGGGCTTGAGCAGAGGGAGGGGGATATGTGACATTATGCGGGCAAGGTGACAGTCGATATCTTTCACCACGCATGTGTTCACTTGGAATGGACTAGAGCGGAATCCGGCCCGGTTTTTACCAGCCACCATGGCAGAGCTGGTTCCGGCCCGGAGTTTCTGGTCCACTCAAATCCCCCATCAGGTGCTTTATATGACCAGGAAGAGAGCAAAGCTTTTGCTCTGGCCTGGAACTCAGAAACCCTATTCTGAGAGAGCTAAACAGTGGGAACTGGTTGCTCAAGGACTCTAAAGAGAGGTTTGCATTTGCTTTTGTTTTGGGTGTGTCTGGGACGAGCCCGGCACCATATAGTGAGGTAAACTGCTCTGTATAGTTTAGCGTCGGACGGCAAGGATTTGATTTCTATTTTGTATGTTTTTATGACTTGCAACCTTTGCTAATAAACCTGGCAACCCTGCCCTTTTCCCAGGAAAGGTTGATCCCCACAAGCTAATCTCCCTCACGATATATATATATATATATATATATATACACACACATACAGTATATATATATATATATATATATATATATATATATATAGCTCTAAAAAAAAAAATATATATATATATATATTTACAAATAAGGGGCAGAGCTCTACAGTATTTATATATGTAAATTGAACATTTTTATGACAATATCATCTTGTGATAAAATACCGAACATTTAACAACCCTGTAGGTTGGTGAATTGACCCCATGATGTCCAGTATTGTAGGGCTTCAAGAGACGTGAATTTTGTTTTCCATGAAGGGGGTTCAACTGAACAAGTATTGATGGACACAGCAAGAAGCCAATCAGAACATCTTATTGTGGTGGCCGAAAACAATTACTTTTGCTTGGTTATTTACATTGAGATTTCGCAATATTGATTTATACGTTAAGATTTTTAGGAGAACTGCAGTATAATCAGAATCAGAGCGGACAACACATATTGACAAGTGTGTAGAAATTTCCTAATGGGAAAAATTAGGGAGCAGATGAGTTAGAAGGGGTTTATCAGCTTACACGGTCTCAACGTGATTTGGGATTGTACGCGTTGTGGAACAGTAACAGAATGATGGCAGATGTCTACTGATCTGTTGTTTATTTAAGACGCCGACATCCAGGCTCCTTCTAACCAAGCAAATTCCAAGTGCTCCAAACAATAAAAGAAAATACGATCCATCATTTTTTGCATTTAAAAGTGTTAGAGCAATTGTAAGTACTACATATGTCCATTCCAATTGTATGCATTTAAAAAAAATCTCACTTGTAGACTGCTTTGTATAGGCAGTGTTTTCCAGAATATTTCTCTGTTCATGTCAGTGGGGAGATGTGGACACCCTCAAAACAGTAAAGCATAACAGGTTTAGAATTATAATCTTTTGTTAATGCTAAATTCCAGGTGGCTATAAAAGGCACAAATCAAGCTCTGTGTTCATTAATAAATAATTACATCTATTTTTTAAATGGTGTCTTTCTCCTGGCTGTGTGATGGAGTTGTATAAGACTGGATGGACATAAATGCAAATATAGAAGACAAATGAAAACTCATCTAAAATCTGGGGCTAACCCTAACAAATGTTGCGGAAATTACTCAGATGGACACTCCAATTTTTCAAAATTTTTTGTTTAGTAAAAGTAGGAGAAAAGAGAGACGGGGGAGGAGAAGGGTACCTAGGAGCACCAGAGAAGTAGGAAACAGATGAGGAAAGAGTGGGGGGGGGGGTAAAAAAAAAAAAGACACCCCAACCCACCCCCATTAAGACAGGGGAAGGAGGGTGGTGGGATGCGCATAAGTGTCAGCAAGAATGGCGGGAAGACCTCAATCCCCAGAAAAATCCACCAGAAGGTCCCTGCCCTCGTCCGAATACACATATATTTTCCAACATGACTATGTTTTAGGATATTACTTTCTCCTGTTTTGGCCGGTAAGTCCTCCTCTAATTAAAGATTTAAATGAATATAGCCATGGAGGCTTCCCAAATACTATTCACCTTTCCTTAAACAGAAAGTTAAAACGTTTGGTGAGTGGGTTTTCAACTTTAGGTGGAGGGACACACAAGGTTGCTTTATATGTTGGGGGAATTAACAAATGGAAGGCTATAGTATTATGGAATACAAGAAGTATTGGGTTTGATTTGATTTTCACATAGTAAGCACGCATATCAAGCATATCATGGTATAAGAAGGATTTGCACTCGCTTCATAAAGGAATAAAGCAATATACAGTATATACATTCATCGCCCACTTTATTAGGTACACCGGTTCAATTGCTTGGTAACACAAATTGCTAATCAGGCAGCAACTCAATGCATTTAGGCACATAAGGCAACTTGCTGAAACTCAAACCCTGCATCAGAATGAGGAAGAAAGACGATTTAAGCGACTTTGTAAATGGCATGGTTGTTGGTGCCAGACAGGTTGGTCTGAGTATTAAACTGGTGAGTACATAAAACTGCTGATCTACTGGGGTTTTCATGCTCAACTATCTCTAGGGTTTACAAAGAATGGTCCTCAAAAAAGAGAAAATATCCAGTGAGCGGCAGTTGTGTGGACAAAAATGCCTTGTTGAGATCAGAGGAGAATGGGCGGACAGGTTTGAAAGGCAACAGTAACTCAAATAACCACTCATTACAGCCAAGGTATGCAGAATACCATCTCTGAAAGCACAACGCATTTACCTTGAAGCAGATGGGCTACAGCAGCAGAAGACCATACCGAGTGCCCTCCTGTCAGCTAATAACAGGAAACTGAGGCTACCATTTGCTCAGGCTCACCAAAATTGGACAATAGAAGATTGGAAAAACGTTGCCTGGTCTGATGGGTCTCGATTTCAGCTGCGACATTCAGATGGTAGGGTCAGAATTTGGCATAAACAACATGAAAGCATGGATCCATCCTGCCTTGTATCAACGGTTCAGGTCGTTAATGTAATGGTGTGGGGGATATTTTGTTGCCACACTTTGGGCCCCTTAGTACCAATTGAGCATCGGTTAACCACTTCAGCTGCGGAAGGATTTACCCCCTTCCTGACCAGGCAATTTTTTTGTGATACGGCACTGCGTTGTTTTAACTGACAATTGCGCGGTCGTGCAATGCTGTACCCAAATAAAATGGATGTCCTTTTTTTACCACAGAGCTTTCTTTTGGTGGTATTTGATCACCTGTGCGTTTTTTAATTTTTGCGCTATAAACAAAAAAGACCAACTATTTTGAAAAAGAAAACAATATTTTGTACTTTTTGCTGTAAAACCTATCCAATAAAAACATGTAAAAAAAATTGAATTTCTTCATCAGTTTAGGACATTTTGTATTCTGCTACATATTTTTGGTAAAAGAAAAATAATCCCAAAAAGCGTATATTGATTGGTTTGTGCAAACGTTACATCTTCTACAAACTATGGGATAAATTTATGGACTTTTTAATTTTTTTTTATTGTTTTACTATTAATGGTGGCGATTAGCGATTTTTAGCGTGACTGCAACATTGCAGCAGACAAATCTGACACCAAGTGACACTTTTTGGGGACCAGTGAAACCAATACAGTGATCAGTGCTAAAAAAAATGCACTGACATGGTATATATGACGCTGACAGGGAAGGGGTTAACACCAGCGGCGATCAAAGTGTTAAGTGTACTCCTAGGGAGTGATTTCTAACTGTGTGAGGGATGGATTGACTAGAGGAAGAGAGACATCTGTGTTCCTGATTAGCAAGAACACAAGATCTCTCTCTCCCTCTGTGACAGAACAGCGGTCTGCCTTGCTAACATAGGCAGACTGCCATTCTGCCTCTCCTATGAACGACTGGTGGGTCCCGGCAGCCATCACGGCCGCCAGACCCGCTGATTGGCTCCCGCTGTGTCCAATCACAGCAGGAGTGTGGCTCTGGGGCGTGCAGGAATCACGTAAAATAGGAAAGGGGATTTTTGGAACTTTGAGTGAGGCATATGTCACACAGCTTGACATGGCATAACACAATGCACAATTCTCCTTTGTCCATGGTTATGGTTCTACTCTCCATATCCCTGAATTCATCTTGCACTGTGCTTCTTTACCAGTCACCTATGGGTAGTAACTATATTCACCCACTCTATTAACTCTTATTTTATAATAATACGATAGTTATACACTACTCATTCATTTCATAGGTATATTTGGACATTTTTTTGCATCATTATTGGATACAATGGGGCAGCCCTCCCTCCCTTGGGGCTGTGTTTCTGCGCCCAACTTCTTTGTGGGTCTCCATACCTCAGCTCCTGGGAAAGACGTTCTTAGCAGCCCTGTGTCTATAGTACTGCATCTTTTAATCTGACAACCGATATGTAAGTACAGCAGGGTGGTTATTATCTCTTTTCCTCCCATCCTTACTCGTTTTTCACAACTTTGGCAAATATAAGACAACATTGGTATTCATTGTCTTTTGCAGAGATGTTCTGAGTTTGCTCCCAAGGAAGTTGTATTTAACCACGAAACGCGTCAAGCTTTTTGGATGCAGCCATGATTTTTAACAATATAGTCTACTTCTTCTACTGACTGTTTCATTTTTTATTGATCATATGATACTTAATATCACTGGCTTACCGTATATACTCGAGTATAAGCCGAGTTTTTCAGCACATTTTTTGTGCTGAAAAAGACCCCCCTCGGCTTATACTCGAGTCAGTGTCTGTGGGTGATGAGTAGATTTACATTAAACAGAGCCGTGCTGCTTCTAAGAGCCGTTCTGTGCTGTGTAACTGTGATTAAACATTGGAATGCAAAGAATGCTGAGAGAGGTGTCAGATTCTCAGCTTGATGTCGGGAGGTGGGGGAGG
>BLSH010426083.1:493959-507349 GCA_018402905.1 Glandirana rugosa
ACGGATCACGGTCCTCATCTGGACCAAGGGAAACCCTAGACGCCAGAGGACTTCTAAGTAGACTACTTCTGACGATAGTTCTTCGACCGACCACCATATCTCCTATAGATCTTAGGTTTAGAAAGGGGTCAGGCCGGCTGTGATACGCTTGCGGGAAGCCCCACGGGTGGCGTATCGCGGGCAAGGCACGCCCGCCGGTCACCGATTTTGGGTGATCTCGGGTCACTGATCCATGCGGACAGGTTCCCGGACCGGTCGTCGTACGGAGGGGATCCCCTACCATTCAGACGAGGCCACCGATGGCGACGCGGGCAGCTCCTAACCACTAGATTTGGATTCTAGATATCCTCTATACCACCAGCCAGCTTCTTGATAGCAGTCTTCATCAGATGAATCTTCAGGAGACCGCAGATCCCAAAGGGAACCAGGTCTACTCCTGGCACTAGGCAAAAGAAAACTGATGTGCTATGCAGACCAGGGGGATTATATGCTGAGGTGAGGACGGCCCCTGGGAGGGGCCAGCCTACGCTTTTGTTTGTTTTTGCCTAGTCTACTCCTAGTAGGATGAGCATAACCCCATGTGTCATAAGAATGCTGCGTCTGTCAGTGAACGGAAGAGAAACAACAATTAAGGCATGCAATCGAACGAGCTTGTACAGTAAAAGTTTGTTATGAATAGATCATAATGATGGAGAAGGGATAGGGTAAAGTGTGGAAGAGAGTAAGGAGAGTAAAGGGGAATAATGGGTAGGGGATGTGGGAGAGTAGTGTTGCCGGGAGGGGCGACGATCCAGCTTGAAGGAGTTAATGGGTGGATAGTATTTGATGATAAGAAAGGAGTTACGGGAGCAGTAAATTGGAGTCAAAATTTGTTGGGAGGAAGTGTTGGATCCAAGGTTGCCATATTCGGTCAAATATGAGGCTAGTACAGGTGTGGCGAACACGCGGCTTCCGGCCAAAATGAATGCGGCTCTTTGCCTCTTATCATATTTTGTATATACTGTGGCTCTTTGCCAAGTTTCATGTTTCTCTTATTTTCTCAAATTCATTAGGGCCAGTTCACACTGGAGCGGCGCGACTTCGCGGCCCGTTCACATCTAGGCGAATTGTCAGGCGACCTGAGTCGCCTGACAATTCGCCTCAATGCTGTGCAAATGGGACCGTTCTAATAGCAGCGAATCGCTCCACCTTAGAAAAATGGTCCCTGCACTATTTTCAGGGCGATCTCAGGCGGCTTGCATTGACTTCTATGATAGAAGTCTCCTCGCAAGCCGCCTTGAGCGCCGCATCGCGCCGCTCCAGTGTGAACCGGCCCTAAGGGCCCATTAAAAACAAATAATAAATTATATTTAAAAAATAATTTGGCAGATTGGATTTTGTTACGCTGCTTCTGACATAAGGGACCGCCCATCATCTCCGCGGGTTACATCTATGTTTTGTAAAGGGAATAAAGTGTTATGGTGAATAATATGGTTTTAATTATGTGTTTTTGTGTGAGTGTTTGTCTGTTTTGGCAGGTCACTGCGTGGTGTGGCTCTCTGGCTCGCACAGTTTAAAATTTTGGCTCTTTGTGTCTAACTTGTTCGCCACCCCTGGGCTAGTATCTCGGATTGTGGCTTCTATCTTAGCATGGATCATGGCGTTAGTGATTCTATGTTTAGTTTCGGAGATAGGTAGGGAAGGAGTTTTCCAGGCTTTCGCTATTATTTGTTTAGCGGCTGTCGTGATTTGTAGTATGAGCTTAAATTGCCTGTTTGAAATTTCTGGGGGTTTGCAGTTAAGTAGAGCCACTTCTGGGGTGGGATCTAGAGGCCGATTGACAAGTGTGGATATGATGGAAAACACTTCTTTCCAATAGTTTTGCACTAGGGGACAATTCCACCAAATGTGGAGGTGAGACCCTTCGTCAGAGCATCCTCTGAAACAGTTAGATGGGTATGTGGGAAGGTATTTGGCTATACGGGATGGTACGAGGTACCATCTAAAAATAACTTTGTAATTCGCCTCTGAAGCTACAACATTTTGAGATGCTGATTTAGTGGCTAGCCAAATGTCTTTCCACTGGGTTGGTTCCAGATGTATGTTTAGATCTGCTTCCCATTTGGAGACATAGGGCAGGGTATTATGTGGTGGGGGATCAAGGAGAAGGAGGTAGAGATGAGAAATAAGTCCACGCATATGAGGGTCATAATCGCAAGCTTGCTCGTAGATTGATTTCCCCTGGGATCTTTTATGGTGCTTCTGGGATAATGTTTTATGGGTAAAGGGGATAAACAATGAACTCCTTAGTTGTAATGTACAGTGCTGCTATAAGGTTGTGGGGTTGGTGGAATCACACACCACCATATCAAAGTTGCTGATACTTGACCTAAGCATGCCATCAAGGGAACGCAGAATTCAAAATTAAGAATGCAGTTTGCCAAATACAGCTTGAAAGAAGTTTTGGCGATGCAACATAGTTGCATGAATCGAATAATGGAAGTAAATAAACAGACTTAGTGATTGTAAAGTCTTGTTTTGCACAGAGCAGCCCAGATCATCCTCTTCTTGGGTCCCTTGTCTGCTCTCATGGCCCCTCCCTCCAGTCGAGTGCCCCCACAGCCAGCAGCTTTCTATGGGGGCACCCGAGTTGAGTTACAGCTGCCTGTGTCCATTCAAACATGGAGCCCTGGCCCACCCCCCCTCCCCTGATTGGCTAACTGACTTTGATTGATAGCCGCAGGAGCCAATGGCACCGCTGCTGTGTCTCAGCCAATCAGGAGGAGAGTCCTGGATGGCTAAGACACTCGTGGACATTGTTGGAAAGAGATGGGGCTCAGGTATCTAATTATGGGTTGCTGAGGAGGCTGCTACACACAGAAAGTTTTTTATCTTAATAAATAGAATGCATTAAGATAAAAGACCTTATGCATTTACAACCCCTTTAAAGCCTACATACAGTGAGCAAAGCACAATTTTTTAATTTAAAATTAACCTTTGGAATGCTAGTACTGTGCAACCCAAATAAAATACAACTTGCTTTCTTTTTAAACAGAATAATAAGTTTCAGCTGCGCTAACATAACTACAAAGGTTACTGTGATCATCAATTATTAAAATATAATTACTTAAGCAAGCTAAAAAGTTTGCCATTAGGACGCCGTCAGGTCTAACCCCTGCACACTTCCTCACCTCTAAGATCTTTATTGTGCCCTGAACAGTCTCTTCTCTCAAGGTCTCTCGCCAAGATATGCTTATTCAGTTCATGCTTGGCCTGGGAGACACTAGGAAAAGAGGCTTTGCCACAGATGATGGACACATAAAGAATAACTGAACTAAAAGCAGTTATCCTTTGGTACCATAAAAAAAAAATCAATACTTAAATTTAAAAAAAAAAAACTATTTTTTTTTTGTAATTAAAAACATTTTTCTATGCTAGCTAAATATTTTAGGTTTACTGGTGCTAATGCTCCATTGAAAGTGTAAAATGAAGAATTCCTACTGAAGTATACTTGAATGTGTAAGGATGCATATTTATATATTCAAGACCTGATACACAAAGGAAATTTTCTTTTCTCCTTTCTACGGCAAAATTATAAAAAGCCTAAATGACACTCCTTTAAGCAAAGCCATCTTTTGACACATCCATTTCAATGAATAATCATAGCTAGTACTGTTTGCCGTTAATGATGGCAAAAGGATAGTGTCATTTACAACAATTCTCTTTTCAGGCCTTCATACTTTAGGGCATCTCGGGTTGCGCGGGCCCATTAGTCATTTTCAGTCCACATATGCATCACGGTGATGCATGGCCAGAATGCGTGGGCAATTATTCTTGAGGGGGCCACTAATACTCCTACAGTGACAAAGCTGCTAAACATTTAATGAATAACAAATTATCCCGTTAATTAAAATAAAATCTACAACTCCAATAAATGAATGCTTTAAAACTTGTCATTGAGAAGCACTTTGCATTTATTTGCCTAGCACGGGAACAGAAACAGCGGTAGGAGAATCGCCCCTGGTGCTGATTTCTTACCACTCTAAATGTCTCCTCTGAGCCAGAGTACACTAGCTGTTTCTGATCATGCTGTGAGACACCTGCACTGGCTAGTAGACTTGTCATGACGCACAAAACCCTACCATCTTCAGCTTGACATTGTGCAAGTTATAATTATTCATCCAAATGAAAATGTCACTGCACCAGCAGCAGACCTCTCATCAGAGCAAAAGAAAAATACATCAAAACATTATCAACCCAGCAGGAAGACAGGGGCCATAAGGAAAATTACCCATTTTTAATATGGATGCCAGAAGCGGCATCTATTATTTTTTTTACTTTAGGGAGGGAAAGAGATCCTCCAAGGTCTGGAGTCCAGCAGCATTAACAAAACCATGATGCACATAAAAGAGTGGACATAAACAGAAAAAGGGAAAAATAAAATCAATCACACCATGTTTCTCTCTTTCCTTTTTTTTTACAATTTAAAATAGGTATCTGATCGTAATCTGTAAGATTGATATTTTATGGTGCCAATGAAGAGTTTTCTTTAGCAAAAACAAAAAAGTCAAAAGCGATTTTGCAGTGTTATGTGGAAGAAAGACAGCATGCTGTTCATTAAAAAAGGAAAGTTGCACATTAGAGTTCCATTATTATAAAAAGCAGGATATTGTTTTAAAATAAGGAGCTGCTGAAATAGAATATTACCAATTATCATGTTTACTTACTTTGCTTGCCAGGGCAGTGAGGCACTGCTGGACATAACAGTGCCTTGAAAAAGTATTCATACCCCTTGAAACTTTCCACAATTTGTCATGTTACACCCACCAACGTAAATGTATTTTATTGGGATTTTATGTGATAGGCCAACACAAAGTGGCACATAATTGTGAAGTGGAAGGAAAATGATAAATGGTTTTCAACATTTTTTACAAATACGTATGTGAAAAGTGTGGCGTGCATTTGTATTCAGCCCCCCCCCAAGTCAATACTTTGTAGAACCGCCTTTCTCTGCAATTACAGCTGCAAATCTTTCTGAGGATGTCTCTACCTGCTTTGCACACCTAGAGAGGGAAATGCTTGCCCATTCTTTGCAAAATAGCTCAAGCTCTATCAGATTGGATGGAGAGCATCTGTGAACAGCAATTTTCAAGTCTTGCCACAGATTCTTAATTGGATTTAGGTCTGAACTTTAAATGGGCCATTCTAACACATGAATATGCTTTGATCGAAACCATTCCTGGCTGTATGTTTAGGGTCGTTGTCCTGCTGGAAGGTGAACCTCCGCCCCAGTCACAAGTCTTTTGCAGACTCTAACAGGTTTCCTTCTAATGTTCAAATGTGGTACTGTGCTGTGTCTCACTATGTGAATACGTACCATCAATAAAACATATAAATAAGCATCACACAGTGTATCAAAAATACAGTCATGGCCGAAATTGTTGGCACCCCAGAAATTTTTCCAGAAAATCAAGTATTTCTCACAGAAAAGTATTACAGTAACACATGTTTTTCTATACACGTGCTTATTCCCTTTGTGTGTTTTGGAACAAAACAAAAAAAGGGAGGAAAAAAGCAAATTGGGCATAATGTCACACAAAACTCCAAAAATGGGCTAGACAAAATTATTGGCACCCTTAACTTAATATTTGGTTGCACACCCTTTGGAAAAAAATAACTGAAATCAGTCGCTTCCTATAACCATCAATAAGCTTCTTACACTTCTCATTCGGAATTTTGGACCACTCTTCCTTTGCAAACTGCTCCAGGTCTCTCTTATTGGAAGGGCGCCTTTTCCCAACAGCAATTTTAAAATCTCTCCACAGAGGTTCAATGGGATTTAGATCTGGACTCATTGCTGGCCACTTTAGGTGCTTTTTGACGTATGTTTGGGGTCATTGTCCTGTTGGAAGACCCAAGATCTCGGAAGCAAACCCAGCTTTCTGACACTGGGCTCTACAGTGCGACCCAAAATCCTTTGGTAATCCTCAGATTTCATGATGTCTTGCACACATTCAAGGCACCCAGAGCCAGAGGCAGCAAAACAACTCCAAAACATCATTAAACCTCCACCATATTTCACTGTAGGTACTGTGTTCTTTTCTTTGTAGGCCTCATTCCATTTTCGGTAAACAGTAGAATGATGTGCTTTACCAAAAAGCTCCATCTTGGTCTCATCTGTCCACAAGACGTTTTCCCAGAAGGATTTTGGCTTACTCAAGTACATTTTGGCAAACTGTAGTCTTGCTTTTTTATGTCTCTTGTGTCAGCAGTGGGGTCCTCCTGGGTCTCCTGCCATAGCGTTTCATTTCATTTAAATGTCGATGGATAGTTTGCGCTGACACTGATGCTCCCTGAGCCTGCAGGACAGCTTGAATTTCTTTGGAACTTGTTTGGGGCTGCTTATCCATCATCCGGACTATCCTGCGTTGCAACCTTTCATCAATTTTTCTCTTCCCTCCACACCCAGAGAGATTAGCTACAGTGCCATGGGTTGCAAACCTTTTGATAATGTTGTGCACTGTGGACAAAGGCAAATCTAGATATCTGGAGATGGACTTGTAACCTTGAGATTGTTGATATTTTCCACAATTTTGGTTCTCAAGTCCTCAGACAGTTCTCTCCTCCTCTTTCTGTTGTCCATGCTTAGTGTGGCACACACAGACACACAATTCAAAGACTAAAGCCCCGTACAGACGGTTCGACGATCGCATAGAACAGGTCGTACTCACGACCGTTGTATGCAAAATCGACCGTTCGTATGCGTGATTTGAACAGTCAAACATACGACGGTCGTACAAGGGAGTTGTATGAGCAGACTAGAAAACTTGGTCGTACCAACAAGCTCTCATACCACCGTTGTATCGTGTGTACAGAGCAGTTGGTACAACAAAGTTGTATTGTGCAAAACACGCATGCTCTAAAGTCAGGAATGGCTAGATGCTAATTACATGCACCTGAACGTTCTTTCCCCGGCCGTACAATCGTGTAGTGCAGTCAGTATGCTGCATACAACAGCCAATATACGTTTCGACACGATCGTACGTGCGATCGTCGAACCGTGTACACGAGGCATAAGTGAACTTCTCTCCTTTTTATCTGCTTTCAGGTGTGATTTTTATATTGCCCACACCTGTTACTTGCCCCAGGTGAGTTTAAAGGAGCATCACATGCTTGAAACAATCTTATTTATCCACAATTTTGAAAGGGTGCCAATAATTTTGTCCAGCCCATTTTTGGAGTTTTGTGTGACATTATGTCCAATCTGCTTTTTTTCCTCCCTTTTTTTGTTTTGTTCCAATACACACAAAGGGAATAAACACATGTATAGCAAAACGTGTTACTGCAATACTTTTCTGTGAGAAATACTTGATTTTCTGGAAAAATTTCTGGGGTGCCAACAATTTCGGCCATGACTGTATATAAAATTAGAAATAAAGTGCAATATCTCAGCAATAGATGATAGCCATCAAGGTGGTCCTCTCCTGTCCTCCACATCCTTCTCACTATATCCAGGGTATTGAATATAGGTTCACTATTCGCCACAAAAACCACTCCTCAGACCAAGTATGGATGCCAATGGATAGAAAAAGCCTCACATAGCGTATTGTAAAACTAAACTACTTTATTAATCTAAATACTATGCACTTACATTAAAACAAGTAAAACTTGCTGTAAAATACAAAAACCATGGCGTTCACTGCCTCTCACGTCACTTTCAGTTTCAGGACCGTCAGGCCATGTCCTACGCGTTACGTCACACCTCGTGACTTCTTCAGGGAAAGTAGGTTTCTTTCTAAGATTGCCCTGTATTTGGCTCCATTCATCTTCCCATCAACTCTGACCAGAAGAAAAGCATCCGCACATCATGATGTTGTGTTCAGGGTGATGTGCAGTGTTCATTTTCCTCCACACATAGCGGTTTGCTTTCAGGCCAAAAACTTCAATGTGAACCGGGACAAAAGGGTCTTAGAGTGCCTTGAGAAAGCATTCATACCCCTTGAAATGACAAAATGTCGAAAATTTCAAGGGGTATGAATGCTTTTTCAAGGCACTCTAAGACCCTTTTGTCCCGGTTCACATTGGTGCGATGCAGGAAACCCTGTGATTCAGTGCAGATTCCTGCATCGCACCTGAATTGCACACTGGTTCACACTGACATCTGCAAACCGCTGGGAGTGTTAAAGTAAATTTAATGACACCCCCAGATCAGTCGCAGATCGCAGTGCGAACTGTCAAATGGTGCAGGAATCAGATCGCATAGTTATACCATGCCATCCGATTCCAGTGAGGACCAAAAAAAAAAAAGGGTCCTGCATCATTTCGATGTAAATGCGATGCAATTTCAGCTATAGAGTTTGTATGGCTAAATTTGCATCGCACAGACATCGCATGTGATCTGCACAGCAATGCGGTGCAAATCACATGCAATGCCTGTTATTGCACAAGTGTTAACCCAGCCTGCATGGCTCGTCTTTGTTCCCCACCCCCTTTCCTTGCACTGCATCAGGTTACCCGAAAGCACAGAGAACGTAAAACAATACACTGAAAGCTTCATAGTGGAACTCAAAAAGTATAGATATGCTGTTAAAAGGAACATTTAGAAAAGCCTAAAAAATATCCTGAAAAAAATGTACATTTGCCTTGAATAACTCCAGAAAAACACAAGTGCACATCCTGATATGTAAGTGTTCCTAGGCACTCCTGTGTCTACAGCAGTGGTTCTCAACTCCTGTCCTCAGGACCCACCAACAGGCCAGGTTTTAAGTATTACCTTGGGGAGATGCAGACTAGAATACTGCAATCACTGAGCAGCAAATTATATCACCTGTGATGTATTTCAGTTATCCTGCAAACCTGGCCTGTTAGTGGGTCCTGAGGACAGGAGTTGAGAACCACTGGTCTACAGCCTCATATCTGTATATCTACAGTGTGAGATGTAAGGCACTGTTGCCTCTGCTAGTCTCATGAGATTTGGCATGGCATTTTTTTGTGATGTCACTACTGTATTGTTCACTGTTTTGCTTGCTAGTGGCTCTGACATGAGGACACAACACCCTTCCTCTACAAAAGATACAGTGGGGTAGATTTACTAGGGCTCGGTTCACATATATGTGAATTGGATGCGTTTTGAATGGCATCCAATTTGCATAACATGTGAACCAGCAGCCTTCTCAATGCACACATGTGCGGGGCAGCTGCGGTGCGGTTTTAAAGAGAGTCCTGTGCGATTTTGGGTCCAGTTCAGGTGCGTATTTTAGGTAAAAATGTTCACCTGAACCAGTAAACTGAACTGCACTGGACTCCCGCACTGAACTGTGGCCACATATGTGTGAATCCAGCCTAAAGCTGCTGCACTCAGAATCTGGTGAAGCTTTGTATGGTAGCCAATCAGCTTCTAACTTCAGCTTGTTCAATGAAGCTTTGGCAAATAAACCTGGAAGCTAATTGGTCTCTATGCAGAGTTGCACCAGATTTTGCACTCTGCAGCTTTAGTAAATAACCCCAGTGTGGAACAAGGCATCTTAGGTCACTAATGGGTAAAAGATCAGATGCAAGGAGTACAGGCAATATGGGTGACGGGTCCTTTGCCTCTGCATGCTGTTTTTAAGGTAGGGTTACCAAACATACCAAGTTCAGCTCTTCTTTAAGGTGTATGTACAATTAAAAAATGGTTGTATGGTAGCTTACCCTGCAATAGTCATGGTCTGTCTAATGCTATTTCTCTGCAGGTTTGGTTTTCCTTTATTTGTACTTGGTGATCCTGCCAGTAACAAACTTCCTTTCAACTGTACCATTTCAAGGAAAAACTAGTAACTACGCTGAATGTGCAAGCACTGTGTTTCTGCACGTGATCTTGTACTATCCTAGGACACCCAAGGGTGGGGGTCATTAACCCGTCGATCAAGATATACCTCTCAACCATGGCCAAGTGACAGATAGATTGTGATCGAGTCCCTATAAGTGCTCCTCCTTCATTGATTGGCAGAGCAGTGCAGAGGAGGGATTCTAGGCAGAGGGATTCCCTGCCCCACAGCACGCCCCTTTCACATGTGGCTACAGGGTGGTGAAAGCCTCTGCCACTTAGGATTCAATATCGGCAAGTTTGGGCTTTTGTTCCCGTGAGTGCAGTGTGCTGATCCCTGCTGGCCCTCGTCTCCAGCTCATTCATGTGGGTGTGTTTGTGGTTAATGTGATGAGAGAGGAGGACCAGCGGGATCAGCACACCAGAATAGGCAGCTCTGCCACAGCACCTTCCCTGCATTGCTCTGCATTAGGAAACCACTTATGTACCCTCTTGACCCCAGCACAATGCCCTAATGACCCCTCTGTTCCCCCGCCCGACCCCCAGTACCATGCCCTCCTGACTCCCAGTACCCAGCCCTCCTGACCACCCAGTACCATGCCCGCTTGAACCCCCAGTTCCATACCCTCCAGACTTGCCTGTACCATGCCCTCCAGACCCCTCTATAATGTGCCTTCCTGACCCCCCAGTTAAATGCACTCCAGACCACCTTTGTAGTGTGCCCTTCTGACCCCACAGGTCCGTGCCTTCTTAAAAACCAGTACCATTCCCTTCTGATCCTCCAGTACTGTGTCCTCCTGATCCTCTAATATCGCATCCTCCTGACCCTCTAGTGCTGTGCCCTCTAGACCCCCCCCCCCAGCCCTTCTGACACCCCAGTTCCATATCTTCTTATCTCCTGCTAAAAGGTTTGGCTTAACTTTTGGTCCTAATCTTTTCCGATTTTGTTATCTCCGACTTTGTCTTTCAATATAACGTCCACTCTCCCTTCAAGTCTAGATTGGGTTCAATCGTGATAATTTAATGTATGGGGTGTAGTCAGGAGGTCACAATCTTTCACTGAAGGATCAATTTAAAAGGATACAATGTCATGTTTATGTTCATACCATGTTTTTTGATCTTCAAATGTACATGTTATTAAATATATGTATCTGTTTGGATTGTTAGGACAACACTACCTCCATCTATCCACTCAGGATAGTGAATGCAGTCTGCTTCTTTATGTTTAACTACTTTTTAATCCTTTTTAACCAATATACATTGTTATGCATCTTTTTGCACACCATAGACCATATGTGGCATTACATAAGGACTGCTCCACCCTACTAGACTGCCTTTTCCGCCTATTATGTGGTGTTGGGCATGACGGCAGGTCTGTTGTATTTTTGGCAGGCCCGATACGTCATCCTCAACTTGTTTCAATGTCTGTCAGCTGATTGATCAACTTATTTTCCAATTAACCAATTAATGGTCTATTGTGTGTATTGCATGTCCATTTAAACAGTATGCTAATAGGTTTGTGTTAGCTATGACTAAGCGTCCCGTTTGAGACGTGAATCGTGTTAGCTGCCATGCCCTGCCAAGGGTTCTGCTCATGTCTCCATGAGATGTATTCTTGATCTGCTTTTATTCTTCAAAAAATGTTGTGTATTTAGAGTGCGGCTGCCCAGGAACTTCTTTGCTCTACATTGCAAGTGTAGCTAGACCGGCACCTTACTTGAACAGCAGCCAGTAAATATTGGTGAGGCTTGGAGCAGGTTCTTTCTCTCCCATCCCAGTTCCATAACCTCCAGTCCAGACCCCCTACCCCCTTGTACCATGCCCTCCAGACCTACTGGCTCCTCTGCGCCCCTGTACTGGGCCCTCTGTACTGTGCCTGCTTGCCCCCCCCATTTACACTGCCTTGCAAGCCTGCCCCCTCCCCCTTTACAAGCTGATATGCAGAGCCTGCACATTCAGCATGGTTAATCTCAGTGAGACCTGCCCTGTATGTGCAGACCACATAATTTCAAAGCAATGTAAAATCCCATAGCTTGAACATACAGTATCAGTAGGTGTACAATTTAAAAAGAGTTGCCGCTCACTTCCGGTTCCGGCGCCGCATGGAGAGGAGCTAGGAGATCTCAGCTCCCGCCACAATCCCCAGAAAACAGCCTAAAAAGCCTGCACAGCCCGAGGTAATCTTTCCCCTAACTGCTACCCTCGGGGGGGACACCATGGACCGCTTCGTGGAGCGATCGCCAGCAGCTCGGCCGCCTGTGGCGCCTAACAAAGACGGAGGGGACGGCTCGCAGTCCGCGGCTAATATGGCGCCGGTACACTCCACGATGGACTGGGCTTCGGACACACGATCGGACCCCACGATCGTTCGTTCGTCTACGACCGACGCTCCACAGTCGGAAGCCACGAGCGTTCGTTTGGAACCAACGATATTTACAGCGTTGCCTCGTTCGGATCCTACAGCCTACACACAGCATACAGATCAGTTACCTCTTGCACAGCCAGACCCGACCTCCCCAGCCGGCATCGCACAAGCAGTGGTGCAACTCCTCACTCCAATGCTAACCGAAGCCGTGGACAAGGCGGTGTATAAAGGGTTGGAACAACTGCACAGAGACTTACAACAGCAGACCCTCAGAGTTGACCATGCGGAAGAGCGAATAGCCACCGTGGAAGACGACAACACAGCTCTATCGGCCTCGGTGGCCAAACTACTGACTCTCCAAAAAGACCTGCAGGAGAAAGTCGACGACTTGGAAAACAGATCTAGGCGTAACAACCTGCGTATAGTGGGCCTACCCGAGACGGTCCCACACTCTTCCCTGGCTACCCTCTGCTCCATCACTATTCCTGAGAAACTGGGACTCCGCACCCCTTGTGTCGTGGAAAGGGCACACCACATTGGGCAAATGAATGAAACACGCTCCAAACCCAACCAGTGATTGTCAAGTACCTCAACTACACTGACAAGCAGGCGATACTCCAACGCTTCCGAAGGGAACGCAAGCTGGTCATTGAAGGTGAATCACTTCTAGTCTTCGCAGACTACTCAGTGGAGGTCATGAACAAACGCAAGGCTTACGCGTCGGTGTGCTCCACCCTGCACGCCAATCAGGTAAAGTTCAGCCTGGCCTATCCCGCTATTCTCTATGTTCAAGCACCCTCCGGAGAACGACTCTCCTTCAATTCTCCCCTGGAGGCGGAGCGCTACATAGCAGACACGATCCAGTCAGACATGGAACAGGAAGCTCCTGCCCCCTCTGAGGGCTCACCTCTTCCCAGGAAATCATCTCTTTCATCTAACAGACAACAATCAAGTCCGGAGAAGCCCCTGGTCAAGCGGGTGAGGTTTGGCCCCTCAGAAAGGAGGATCTTTCACAAATAAAAGGCAGGGCTCCCAGACTCTGCAATCTCCAACAACTTCGCAGGTAGGACTGTCTTGCGCAATACTATCGATCCCAGGCCTCACAGACTGTGAGGTGGAACACTGACTTGTGATCTCTCTCATTACAAACACTTTTAACGGGACTGGACGATATCCTCAAAGTCCTGGCACCTTATGTCATGTTTTGTTTTGTTTTTGTGCTCTTGTACCGGGCCCCGAAC
>BLSH010426185.1:779-19105 GCA_018402905.1 Glandirana rugosa
ATATTAGATACTCCGTATTACTCAAAAAACTTGCCAAGTAAAAAAAGAAAATGAACCGTTCAAAAAACTCATTATGCCTCATAGATTATATGTTGGGGTGTTAGCTTTCCAAAATGGGGTCATTTTGTGGGCGGCTCCATTTTCCTGGTGCTCTAAGGACTTCAGAATTGTAATAGGTGGTCGAGAGATGAGATGTGTAATTTATGTTTCTAAAACGCCTGAAGGTGCTAGTTCAATGTTGGGCCTCTGTATGTGGCCAGGCTGTGTAAAAGTATCACACATGTGGTATCGCCATACTGAGGAGGAGTAGCAGATTGTATTTTGGGGTGTCATTTTTCCTTTGTACATGCAATGTGTTGGAAATACCTTATAAATGGACAACTTTGTGTAAAAAAAAATTGCAAAGAATTGTGGGCAAAAATGACAACTTCATAAAACTCACTATGCCAATTACTAGATACCTTGGAATGTCTTCTTTCCAAAAAGGGGTCATTTGGGGGGTATTTGTACTTTGCTGGCTTGTTAGGGTCTCAGGAAATGAGATAGGCCGTCAGTATATCAGGTGTGATCAATTTTCAGTGATTTGCCGCATAGGTTGTAGACCCTCTAACTTTCACACAGACCAAATAATATACACTAATTTGGGTTATTTTACCAAAGATATGTAACATTATAAATTTTGGCCAAAATTTCTGAAGATAAATTACTAATTTGCAAAATTTTATAACAAAAATGAAGAAAAATGCGTTTTATTTCAAAATTTTCGGTCTTTTTTTAATTATAGCGCAAAAAATAAAAAAACCCAGCGGTGATTAAATACCACCAAAAGAAAGCTCCATTTGTGTGAAAAAAAGGACGCAAACATATGGGTACAGTGTTGCATGACTGAGTAATTGTCATTCAAAGTGTGAGCGCACTGAAAGTTGAAAATTGGTCTGGGCAGGTGGGGGGTTTAAGTGCCCAGTAAGCAAGTGGTTAAAAAAAGAATTCTACATGTGAGTACCATTCATCTGTATATGCATCATCAGTGATATATTGGGACTGGTAACAATTCCGTAAACCTATAAAAAAATAAATAAATTAAGTTCCCATTAATTTGCACTCTATTACATGTTATTATTATAAATTACAATATGCATTTTCAGAAAACCCAAAAAGAGGAAGGTAGTATTATATGAAGCAAATGAGCAAAGTCTAATGTTACAGCTAACTAAAGATCAAGAATATATTAAAATGATCTGAAGGGTTTTTTTTCTTTTTTTTAAATAAATATGTCATACTTGCCTACTCTGTGCAATGGTTTTGCACAGAGCAGCCACAAACTTCCTCTTCTTGAGTTCCCTGCCAGCGCTCCTGGCTCCCCCTCCCTTCCAAGTGCTCCCATAGCAAGCCACTTACTATGGGGCAATGGTGCAGGACCATGAATATGGATATATCATGGATAGATCCCCACGCTTGTGTCATCCTGTCTGCATTTACTTTTGGATAGCGTTTCTTGCATTTTTTGCGCATTGTGTTTGCTTTGGTTGATATGTAAGTACACTCACTGAGGGAGTGAATTTTATATATATTTATATATCTACCTTCTATCCAGTATATATATATATTTCCTTTTTTCTGTTTTTTTTCCTTCTTTTTTTCTTTTTTTAATTCTTGACATGGTCTCTCCGCAGATACACACATTTTGGCTGTCTCCTGAAGAAGTGGGTGCCGTTCAGCCCTATGTACATCCACTTGACGGCATCTACAATATTATGCATATTCAACTAATCCATACCAATATGTGTGTAGTTTGTTTAACTTATTCTGACATATTTTGTGGTTAATATGTCTGGTTTTATCTCATTATGGAATAAACTTTGTATATTTTAAGTTAATTATCATCTAACCTTTTTTTGGCGTTACTCAGTAAAGTCCCATGGGCAAAATTGTTTTTAGGTTTCGGCACTTGTGCAGGCTCAATCTCAAGCTGGAATGTGTGTGTTCAAATACAGGCACAGCCTGGCTCGTCCAAGCCCCCCCCCCCCCCCCCGGATTTGAATGACAACAGCAAGAGCCAATGGCTTCCGCTGCCGCCTCCATATCCAGTGAAGAGAGAGAGAGCAGTGCTACTGCTCTCGGGCACATCGCTGATTTTAGGTAAGTATTTAGTGTGAGTTGGTTGTGCGGGGGGGGGTTCTGTGCATTAAGGTAAAAGACCTTCTGCCATTTTAAGTATAATTCTGTTGCTCTGCAATGAAGGTTACATCTGCTATAAGGTAATTTAATTCCTAAATTAATTTACTGAAAAATGTATTCAGCTACAACAAAGACAGTAAAAACAAAATTGAGTCTGTCAGGACCGGAAGACAGCAGATGTATAAAGCAGAACTACAAATTTAAATATGAATAATGCAGCATTACCATGTACAAATAACTATGTAATTCATATTTAATTCTAAATAAAAAAAAATGCTAAAATAAGTAATTTTGGAAAAAAGGGACAAATGTGGCAGGGGGATAGTGGAACATTTTCATAACATTTGTGGCAGTTTTGTGGCACATTTGTGGCAGGGGAATACGGGTACATTTTTAGAACCCCTAGGTTTGGTTACTGATTCTTTCTCTGAATATGATATTTAGGCACAATTTTTTATACCCCGAAAAGTAGATTTATCACACTTGAAAAACGAATACCCCATTGTGTACCTGTGAACTTGTCAAATATTCTGCTTCCATTAGCCTGCACATATGCTCACTTTTTTTTCACAGCACCTTAGGACACAGAAAGCCCAGCCTGCTTTGCTATGAAAACAACAATCAGGACTCATATAAACCCTTTAAACATAACCCAGAATCTTAGGTTAACCCTAATCTCAACTGAGTCTTTAAAGAATATGTAAATCCAACATTTCATATTCATGATATGTGCCTGCTGCATCGTGTGCATGTGTTAAAAAGTATTCTGTTCCCTTTGTATTGATTCATTTGTGTGAAATACCTGGTATTCCTACCAGTCCCTCTGCTGTCCTATTAAAACTGACCACGCTAGGCATGAGAGCACAGCGTGGTCAGTTCTCTAGTTGTGCTGTTAAAGAGGAAGTAAACCCTGCTGGATTTTACTTCCTCTTTATTACCCTGCAAAGTAAAAGTATAATGGGCTAGTATGCATCGCATACTAGTCTATTATGTGTCACTTACCTGCATTCAAAGCCCGCACTGTCCCAGCAGCAGGCCGCATCCATGACTGCCCCTCTTCCTTCCGGGGCCATGGACTCCGGCTTTGTGACTGGCTGTAGTCGCATGCGCGCCAGTCACGGCACGATGCTAGTGGAGAAAGCTAGTTTCTTCACTGTGCATGTGCCGATGACATCGGCACATGCCAGTACAGAGTATATCTCCTAAAACATGCAGGTTTAGGAGATATTCGCAGAACCTACAGGTAAGCCTTATTATAGGCTTATTTGTAGGTTAAAGTGGTTGTAAAGGGTATACAACCACTTTCACTCAGCCTGCTCTCCTGCAATGATCAGCCTTCTGCTGACAATCCCCCCCCCCCACACATACACACACACAGTCATTCACTGGGAAAATCAGCGTGCTGCTGCCCCCCAGCTTTTCAAGATCCTTATGCAGCTGAGAACAGGGGGTATGTGATCACATGTAAAAAAGGAGAAAAAAGTATTTATAATGTTTTCTTTTACATATATATATATATATATATATATATATATATATATATATATATATAATCTCACAAAAGTGAGTACATCCCTCAAATTTTTGTAAATATTTTATTCTAACTTTTCATGTGACAACTTTGAAGAAATTACACTTTGCTACAATGTAAAGTAGTGAGCGTATAGCTTGTATAACAGTGTTATACAGTGCTGTCCCCTCAGAATACCTCAACACATGACCATTATTGTCTAAACCGCTGGCAACAAAAGTGAGTACACCCCTAAGGAAAATGTCCAATTTGGGTCCAAAGTGTCAATATTTTGTGTGACCACCAGTATTTTGACAAAATCATGGAGCTGGTGGATGTTAGAGACCTTGCACTCCTCCACCTTCCGTTTGAGGATGCCCCACAGATGCTCAATATGGTTTAGGCCTGGAGACATGTTTGGCCAGTCCATCACCTTTACCCTCAGCTTCTTTAGCAAGGCAGTGGTCGTCTTGGAGGTGTGTTTGGGGTCATTATCATGTTGGAATACTGATCTGTGACCCAGTCTCTGAAGGTAGGGGATCATGCTCTGCTGCAGTATGTGACAGTACATGTTGGCATTCAATGAACTGTAGCTCCCCAATGCTGGCAGCGCTCATGCAGCCCCAGACCATGACACTCCCACCACCATGCTTGACTGTAGGCAAGACACATTTGTCTTTGTACTCCTCACCTGGTTGCCGCCACACACGCTTGACTCCATCTGAACCAAATACATTTACCTTGGTCTCATCAGACCACAGGACATGGTTTCAGTAATCCATAGTCTGCTTGTCTTCAGCAAACTGTTTGCAGGCTTTCTTGTGCATCATCTTTAGAAGAGGCTTCCTTCTGGGACAACAGCCATGCAGATCAATTTGATGCAGTGTGTGGCGTATGGTCTGAGCACTGACAGGCTGACCCCCTACCATTCAACCTCTGCAGCAATGCTGGCAGCACTCATACGTCTATTTCCCAAAAACAACCTCTGGATATGAGCATGTGCACTCAATTTCTTTGGGCGACCATGGTGGAACCTGTCCTGTTAAACTGCTGTATGGTCTTGGCCACCGTGCTGCAGCTCAGTTTCAGGGTCTTAGCAACACACCTGCTCCCCATTCACACCTGAGACCTTGTAACACTAACGAGTCACTTGACTCCGGGGAGGGAAAATGGCTAATTGGGCCTAATTTGGACATTTTCACTTAGGGGTGTACTCACTTTTGTTGCCAGCGGTTTAGACATTAATGGTTGTGTGTTGAGTTATTTTGAGGGGACAGCAAATTTACACTGTTATACAAGCTGTACACCCACTACTTTACATTGTAGCAAAGTGTAATTTCTTCAGTGTTGTCATATGAAAAGTTAGAATAAAATATATACAAAAATGTGAGGGGTGTACTCAGTTTTGTGAGATACTGTATATATATGTATACACAAATGTTTTGCCTTTCATTTCTATTTTAAACGGAATGGGTTGTTTTACAATGTGAAGGTTTACATATACTTTAACTGTAGGTAAGTCACAATCCTATCATCTAAACAGTATAGTTAACCCCCCCGACCAAAAGAAAAAAAAATCTATGCTATAATATATCAACCAACAATTGGTGTCTAAAACATGTACATCTTTGCTAAATACAATTGATATGGAAAAAGAGTTTGCTTTTTTTTTGGTTAAATTACTATTAAATTCATATTATATTTATTTTAACTTGAAACACATGTAATTTTCATTCTCCTTACTGTATTCTATATGTTACCACTACTGTCATAAGTATTTTCATAAACATCCATTGCTCTAAGTTGTTGATAACTGCTGTAAAAAGATGGATGTGTATGTTAAAAATCTTAATATTACAACATGATACAGTCAAACTAAATTCACCATAGAAGATATTGACTTACTATGAGGGGGTAAATATTTGTGCTGTGGAGAAGAAGAAAATAAAATGTTACTAATGAAAAATGATAATCGCTATCTAAAACTTCCATACTCCCGAGTATTTAATGATGTAAAACTATGGGCAATGCTAAGAACATTAGAATCAACAGATCAAGCTTTTTGAAATGAGGTCAGTGAATTATAAGTTACTATACTTTTTATAATGTTGTTTTCTACTAAATACAAAGATTTTACAATTTTAGTAATTTTCAGATGCATATATTTGTATATAAACATTTCTATTGTCTTACCAGTTTTTTTATAGACCCGTTTATAGACAAGCCATAAAAGGACAGCAACTGCAAACATGAAAAGCACAGCTCCAGCTATTGGAGGTATTTTACTGCAATATTAGAAAACATTTTTAAAAAAGTCAAAGATTTGAAATATATATAAGAAATAAATGATACTTAAAGATTATTTTTGTTTTGTTTCATAGATATATTGTACCTTGACATGTTGGAGGTTCTGTACTCCACCTTCCACTACTGTCACATTCAACAGTGCTAGTCCTAATTAGTGACAAGCCATACCTACAGTCAAATGTGCAGACAGATCCATACTTTAATTCTCCTAGGATGTGAGTGCAATTCATTTTCCCCATTGATGGAGCTACAAGAGCTTTACATTTTAAAGCTGTTAAAGTAAAAAGAAAGGACAAATTTTATAACTCAAATATAATGTAAAGGCAAGCATCAGGGCCATCTTTAATATTGATTGGACCCTGGGCAAGCATTTTCTTGACCCCCCCTCCATGCAATTTAGCTGTTCGCCTGCTCTGAGACATAAGATAAATAGCAGCAAGACTCAAAATCAGTTTAATGAACCAGATCAAGCTGCAATTGTGATTAGCTGCCAGAGGTTACAGAATATCATTACCGCTTACTGACTGGCTGCTACAGGTTACAGCACACATTATGGCTCACTGATTATTTGCTAGATGTTACAACACATGATTTCTGCTTGTTAATTGGTTGCTAGAGGTTACTGTACATCAATACTGCTCACTGGTTGCTAGAGGTTACTGCACATCATTACAGCTCACTGATTGATTGCTAGAGGTTACAGCACATCATCTCCTCACTGCCTGCATACCATGGACTGTGGAAGTAAACGGACCCATCAATACACAAAAACTCCTAGGGATCGTAGAACTCCTGGGATCAGTGGCAGTGCTGGGGGGAGGGGAGGGTGTGATCAATGGCAATGCTGATTTTTTTTACCGACTGGCAATGCTGATTTTTTTACTGACTGCCAATATAACAAGGAGTTTCAACTTTTCAACACCAATGTAATAGGGGTTTACACTGATCACAGTAACCGCCATGTAAGGGGGACATTCACATTGGCCATTAGTGTAAGAATTCTACACCAAGCCCCAATGTAATTAAATTTACACTGACCATCAATGTAATTGTGACATGTAGCCTGCGTTCACATTTGCGTGTGTTGGGAATGCAAAATTGCTTTCCTGACACCACAGAAATGTGCTGCCCTTTAGCAGATACATAGCAGTGCCATCAATAGTTAATGACCCCTTCACTCATCTGCTGACATGTGCTGTGGCACAGTGTGATTTCTTCCGCATTTCTAGAGCAGTCCATTGAAATGAATGGGCTGCCCTACATGTGACCTACATCTTTATCTACACTGTCAGTACATATTTGCATCCTAAAACCTCTGCTAACCTCTGCACCCCAAACCTCCCCCATCCTCTCCACTCCAACCCCCTTTTAATTCTACCAGCGTCCTCTCATCTTTGCACCCACCTTCATTTCCTCTATACATCCACTCCTTGCTCACCTGTGCACCCTAAACTGTAATTTCTTCTCTGTACACCCCACACTACTCTCCCCACCACCAATTTGCTTACTTTTGCAGAACAGGCTGATGTTAGGCTTAATGACCACAGTTGCAGGCAAGACTTTCAAGCATGTCTGTTTACCTCCCCATTGGGCAGTATTCAGTATAGGTGATGGTGGATGACCTCAGGGGGTCATGATATACATATGAATGCTGCCTTTCTTTACATATCAATACTGTTGACATTTACATATGAATGCAGCCTCTATTTACATTTCAATGCCAGTTATTTACATGTAAACACAGGGTCTGCAGGTGAGTCATCTATATACAACAATAGGGCAGAGCTGGGCAGCATTAGTAGCAGCACTTCACACTTGGATATCGGGACACAGCACAGAACTAAAACTTCAAGGGACAAGGGAATTTAAACCAGGATAGTTGGCAAGTATGAGGCAGCTGCTTTGGACCACGCAACAATGACAGCTGCCCCTTTTGCCCTGCCTTAAAGATGGCCCTGGCAAGCATAGATTAGATGTTATGATTTTTGTAAGTTTGAATGATCTCTGACTGTCATTTCTACAAAGTTTAGGAGAAACTCAGCTATGCACTTTTGAGTGAACAGTTTGTAAAACATACTGTATGTAGTAGATAACATAGTGCAGCGCTACCCACAAATATACAAATGTGATTTATGTGAAATAAAAAAATGTTTGATCAACTATTCCACAAGTATAAATATAATATCAACCAACAAACTGTGTTAAATCAAAATACAAATAATCAATGATGTGCAAAGTGAAAAAATGTGCACCGAGCAATAAATCGCAAATGATATATATCAAGTCCAAAACAGTGATCTCCTCCTAACATAGTGCAGTGCTACCCACAAATATACAAATGTGATTTATGTGAAATAAAAAAATGTTTGATCAACTATTCCACAAGTATCAAGGAAAATTCCTGGATCCTCCTCATGTCAGCCTACTATGGGTCAGCTCCGGCCCTCTGACCCCTTCAGGACAACCTCTTTCCAAGCCTATAAGAGGCGGCTGTCTGCCCATATGCAGTGTTCAGTTTACCCACCTCGCGACGGACTTTGGGTGGGAATTCTTCGGCTGACATGAGGAGGATCCAGGAAAGGAAAATTACGGTAAGTATGAAAACAATTTTCCTTATTCCTGGACCTCCTCATGTCAGCCTACTATGGGACGTAGCAAGCAATCAACCACATAAGGGGAGGGAAAGACACCAAAAACCAGAATCGTAAACCAATATCAATTATTTTAGGGGTGTGGCTCGGGGTGGAATTTCAGTACCATTAGCGGTAACCCCGAGGCACACTCGGGATTGCATTGCTGGATCCAGGCAATGTTACTCACCTTGTCCCCTGAATCCAGCGATGTCCTTCCACGGTGTCAGCGTGTCTGTCCTCTGTGTGCCGGGCTCTGTTCCCTGCGAGCGTCGCGTCGCATGGAGACGGAGCCCGGCGGGAAATTCAAATAGTGATACACACGGTATACATACAGTACACTGTAATCTGTAAGATTACATTACTGTATGAAATCATTTCACATCCCCTTTGTCCCTAGTGGTTTGCCCAGTGCCCTGCATGCAGTTTTATATTATATATGCCATTCTTTCTGCCTGGAAACATGAGAATGTCCATAGCAACCAAAAAGTGTCCCTTTACGTCAAAAGTGGTTTTTGATCAGCTAGAAAACACCGATAGTAAGTAAGAATCATTTGCAAAATTGAGTGATACTGATTTTTTGGGAAATTTATCATCAGAAACTGAAAGTGGCGACAGCGACAATTCTGCAACTGAGCAAATTTCAGTGTTTTTGGTTTGATTACATTATTGAATACATTTTATTACTATTATATTATTATTTTTGATAATTATTTATAGTTATTGATTATATTATCATTTATGATTTCATGTTTCAAACTTTATCATACTCGGGGTGTCTACTAGTCTCTTGTTTGGACAGATTTAAGTGAGTTATTCCTAAGAATTACAGGCCTACAATATAAAACGCCAAATTTCTATGCAAAATAATGGTACCGCTTTCAGCACCAAAAATCTGACATAATCATACCGCCAGGGAGGTTAATGGCTGACAGCCGCCGACAGAACGGTAGACCCAAAAGCAGTTACCTTCACTCTGTAGCGTGGAATGAAACTGCCCTGCACCCTAATTCTGCTGACACCTTAGCGTATGATACACAGGAATCTGCCATGCTTCACATAAAATGTGCTTTGACCTCCAATGGCGGAGGATATCCCGACTCTCTATATGCCATCTGGATAGGCTTTACAATCTATGTAGACACTATTCTAGGAGGCATAGCCATGCCTTTCCTGGAGGGCCCGGGAAAGATGAAGAGCTGATCTTGTTTCCAGAAATCCTTAGTTCGCTCTAGGTATATTGATAAGACCTGCACTAGATACAGCCTAGTCCATTCGTCTTCCGAGTTACTATCCGGAAAAGCCTATAAGACTGCTTCCCAATTCATCTGCAAAGCTTATGCGACCTTTAGAAGAAAGTTTAGGACCGGTCTGAGTACTATTTCATCTTGGGTTATTAGGCAATAAGGCTCCCTGGCTGAGAAAGCACACAGTTCAGACACCCATCTGGCTGATGCAATTGCCATCAAAAAATTGCACTGAGACAAAGAGCATGATGACACCGGACCAAATGGAGGTGCTAGTAAGGCTTTCCGAACTAAAGGCAGGTCTCGCTTCGGAAAAGGATTTATTGGAGAACTGATCTTTATTGCTGCCTTTCAGAAACGCATCACTAGAGGAACCAAGGCCCATCTTTGTTCACCGTAGCTGACAGGGCAGACTCGAAGGCTTTGAGGAGCTAAACGCTAAAACCCTTGCCCAGACCTTCCTGGAAAAATTCCAATATGTTAGAGACTACGGGTGACAAAAAGCCCTTATATATCCTATAATAAAGTATTATTGACAGTTCTCTTTTGACTTTAAGCTCTATCAATCTCCTCCCAACCTCCACGCCATGAACTTCAGTTTTCCCGGCATCGGGTTAAACTGCTTGTCCTGCAGCAGAAAATGTTTGTGAGGAGGCAGAGGAATATCCATTTTCTATGCTAGTGAACATCATGGTATTCTGGGCCAGAAGGGCCACACCGCTATTGCTGTTCTCTCCTCCTGTTCCTCATTAAAACTCTGAGGATTAGCGAGTGTCACGAACCTGGTGGTGGAGTCTGTCTTGCGCAGGGAACAACCGCTCTTGAGCACCCGATTCAAGGACCCCTGGTAGAGTGGACAGAGATCCAAGAGTGCGGGATGGCAAGAGGGCTGGATGGTCACTGATGATGTTGTGAAGCTCCAGAAGACGTGCAGGTAGAAGGATGTTCATGCAGGCTGGGTTGGCAACAGGCAGGCAGGAAGGTACAAAAGGATCAGGCAAATGGGTAGTCAAGTCCAAGCATGGTTCGTTAATGGGCGGGCAGCAGAAGTACAAGGGAGCAGACAATTGGATGGTTGTGGATAGCCGGGGTCGGTGCAGGCAGCAGAACAGCAGGTCAGGACAAGCCGGGTCAACAGGAAGCAGAACAAACACAGGAACAGGTAGTAGGAGCTGAGGCTCACAGGTCACGGACGCTGTAGAACAAGCAGCACTTGTTGCTGTGATCTCAGGGTTTAAATAGCACCGTTTGGCGCCGTTTCCTGCGCGCGCGAACGCGCACAGACGTGCGCACCACCGCCAGAATCCACTGGCAGAAATGTTCCTTCTCTAACAGCGAGAGAGGAGGAAACACAGACTAGGGGAAAGTCCCATGGCATGGATAGAGCATCCTAGCCTAGAGTCTGCGGGTGCCACCTTTGGGAGAAGTAACACGTAATCTGAGAGATTTTTCTCCAATGCCACCCAATCTATGACTGAAGTCCCCCAGACCTTGAAGATTTTTAACAGGTATCTGGGATTCAAGCCCCGTTCGTTCAAATCCAAGGACTCAGTTGATCCACCAGCTTGTTTTATGGACCCAGAAGGTATGCTGCTGTTTAGGGAACAATCTGGCATGCCACTCTGAGTAGTGGGAGGCTCCTGGTGCCCCCTTGCTGGGCCATGTAGGCTACCATGGTTTGTTGTCAGAAAGGACTTTGACTGCCCCCTTTGCAACATCGATTGGAAGGCTACTAGAGTGTGCCGAACCGCCTCTAATTCTAACAGTTTTGAATGCTGAGATAGAGATGCTTCTCATTTGCCCTGTACTTGTTGGCCTAAGGAATGAGCTCCCTGGTCTACTAGGCTGGCATCTGTAGTCAGCATTACTGGAACTGGAGGTTTGAGAGCCACCCCGCGGTATAGATTCTGAGATATCTTCCACCATATCAGAGACAGTTTTATTGGTACTGAATGGTAGATCTTCTGGGTTAACGAGTGGCGATCCCATTGATGGAGAAAATTGTATTGAAATCTCCCCTTCCGTAATCTGGCCCAGGGTACTACCTGAATCGTGGAAGACAAGAGGCCCAGGTACTGCATACACTTCTTGGCCATCAGAAATTACCTGGTCATTACTATTTCCGACTTGGTCTGAATTTCCACAATCTTCCTAAGAGGCAAAAATACAAGAAACTTAGGTAGTGTCGAAATGCATTCCTAGATACTCTAGGACTTGAGCCGGTTGCAACAGACTCTTTCTATGGTTGATTAACCAACCGAACCGTCTGATTGCGCTGCCGGTTATCAGCATGTGCTGTTGAAGGAGGGACTTTGATGCGGCCCAGAGGAGAATGTCGTCCAGATAATGAAAAATTTGAATGCCTCTGATCCTTAAGATAGCGATGACCACTGCCAAAACCTCTGAAATGTTCTTGGAGCTGTGCACAGCCCAAATGGCAGACAAGGAAATTGGCAATGGAAGCGATGGTGTGATGCACTTATGGGTACCTGTAGGTAAGCATCCTCTAGGCCTATTGACGCTAGCAAATCTCCTTCTTCACAATGGATAATGATGGTTTGCAAGGACTCCATTCTGAATGGAGGGACTTTCATGAAGGTATTCGAGGCTTTTAAGTCCAGGATTGGCCTGAATCCTCCTGAGGATTTTGTTACCAAGAACAGAAAAGAATAGAATCCTTCTCCCATCTTGTGCTTCAGAACTGGCAGAATTGCTTGAGATGCCAATAAATTCTTTACATACATTAATAAACAACGCCCTTTTCTCTGGACAAGTAGGAAGCCGGGTCTCCACAGAATGAGGCTAGGCAGGTCTTCCCTTGAATTCTAGGCGATATCCTCTTTGAATGATGTCCAAGATCCAGGCATCTTAAACTTCTTCCGCCCAGACTTCTAGAAAGTAAGACAGTCTGCTCCCACTTGGGAAGTCTGGACGCGGATCCCTTCAGAAGAGCTTGTCTGCAGCTTCGCTGGCTGGTTCGTCTTGGCTTTGGTTGCTTTGGGAAAGGCTGGACCCTGCCCCTTCCACTGCCTAAAGAACGGTCACCCCTGTTGGTACGCGGAAGCTTCCCCGAAACCTTTTTTAAATCTCTCAGAAGGGACGAACGGCTGAGGAAATCTTTTCCTTTCCTACGGAATAAGCCCTGAGTTCCCTCCAGACACTTGTTGAACCTCTGACTCCAAGGTCTTACCAAAAAAATTTCCATCAAAAGGAACTGAGCAAAGGCTGTGCTTGGAAGCACTATTCGCTGACCAATGCTTCCGCCACAGGGCTCTGCGTGCCATTACAGAATAAGCCATAAATTTCAGTGTTATCCTGACTTGTGCTATAAAAAACACCATGATCCTAATGGACTGTAAAGGGGGGAACCTTCTTCTCCTATCATTTAACCCAAAAAACCGGCCTCCAACTTCGCAATGCACACCTTTAAGGCTGCCGTCACTTAGGTAAGTGTTATAGCCGGCCTGCAGGCTGCTCCTGCTACCGTATACATTCTTTTGAGATCTGTGTCTATCCTATGATTCATCGGATCTTGAAGGATACTGAGTCATCTAGAGGCAAGGTAATGTGCCCAGCTTGTCTCTGTAATGAGGATTCCGCCTTAGGCGTGGCATCCCAAAGCTTAGCATCCCTAGAGCAAAAAGGGTACAAGTTTGAGACCCTGTTATGGATGTTCAATAATATTCTTGCTGTGTAAAATACTAAGCGTTTTTGAAGAGCTTTTAAAGTGCTTTTGAAGAGCTTTCCATTGATTTCAGTGGAGAGGGGTGTATTTTCCCCATCCAGCCAGCGCACTGCCCCAGTGTGAAAGCATTCATTCATTTTAAAAGAAATAGGATTTCGATAGCTTTTCAGGCGCCTGTTTAGCGCGAAAGCGCATGAAAAGCGCCTCAGTGTGAAAGGGGTCTTAGGCTCGACTCTCACCCATGCATCTCCAGCATCCCCCGCATCCCGCAGGCCCACACCACAGATGTGTTCCATAGGAAACAACGCCAAATAGACTGTAGTACAGATCCGCAAAACGCACCAAAAACGCACGGGTGCGAATCAGGCCCAAGAAGGAATCATCTGAATGTTCTTCTGAACTGTAGCGATATGTTACATCTGGCTCTGATTCTGAAGTGGAAGAGTGCCTCCTAGGCCGACATCTCTTAGATATGGTCTTAAAGCCGATTTGACTGCCGCCTTAATATAGTGCTTCACCTGGCATGCCTCTGCTGCATTATCACATGCGGCCTCCTTCAAACAAGAGAAGTATACACACCTCCCTGGCAGGGAGTTTGCCTGTGCGCCCAGCAGGCCTTCTCATCCCGGGCCAAGGCCCTTCCAGAAGATGAAGAGGATCCGCGTCTTTGCTTATGCACCTGCTAGCGCTTAGTGGTTGCTTTCTAGTGTTGCAACAGCCATTGGCCTGGGCTCAAGGCAATGCAAATGAGGCACCAGTGAGGGTGATCTGGAGTGGCATTGCACATGGATTGTATCCCGCTGCCGACCACTCGTCTGACCCGACTTATCACGCACTGAGCGCTTCTTTCTTTGCGGGTGATGTGGCTCCTTGGTACTTCCCAGCGGGCATTTATCCCACATCCAGGTCTTCTCTCTGTGTAGAGAAGAAGAATGCACTCTTTTAAAAACAAAACAAAAAAAAACTTAAAAATAGCAAAAACCTTTCCATGCGTTCTTCAGTGCTATAGAGGCAGGCAGGAGGACACAGGACACCTGGAAACACATAGACAGCCAGAGATCTATCCAGCAACTCAAGGCAGCAGCCCTGTTGAGATCCCACATCACTCAGCACAGAGGCAGTGATTATTAGACAAGCTGGGGCTACAGGTGTTGTAATCACAGCAGGGAAGCAGGAACCAGAGCATGGGAGAGGGTGTTCCTATCATACCAGCAACCTCCTGAGAGTTCCTGTGGGACTACAAGCCTCAGCCTGCCTGCTGTTTCATCCATTTGCCACACAGCCCAAACCAGCAGCGTTTAACTGCTTTCTAGAGGCCGATGTACACATGCAGACCTTTATACTACTGAACTAAGACTGTCTGCTTGCTGTCTCACCAATTTGCCACACAGCTCAACCAGCAGTATTTAACCGCTTTCTAGAGGCCGGTGTATACATGCAGTCCTTTATACTGCTGAACTGAGACTCTGTCCTTGCTGTCTCACCAATTTGCCACACAGCTCAACCAGCAGTATTTAACTGCTTTCTAGAGGCCGGTGTATACATGCAGTCCTTTATACTGCTGAACTGAGACTCTCTCCTTGCTGTCTCACCAATTTGCCACACAGCTCAACCAGCAGTATTTAACCACTTTCTAGAGGCTGGTGTATACATGCAGTCCTTTATACTGCTGAAGTGATGCCTGCCTGCTGTGTCACCAATTTGACGCACAGCCCACCCAGCAGTATTTAACTGCTCTCTAGAGGCCGGTATACACACGCAGTCCTTTATACTGCTTCACTGAGACCCAGCACCAAGGGTACCCCACAAGGGAAGATTTACAGCCCTGACAGGGGGTCTTCTGAACTCAGGAGAGTGTATGAACCTGAGCAGGATCGCATGGACATTACAAGGTTTCGCAGTAAGTCTCCTACCATGCTTCTTCTTGTGTGTGTGTGTAAGAATATATATTTCTCTTAAGAGGTGTCCGGAACGAGGACGAAAAAAGAACACGCATATGGGCAGACAGGCTTGGAAAGAGGTTGTCCTGAAGGGGTCAGAGGGGGCAGAGCTGACCCATAGTAGGCTGACATGAGGAGGTCCAGGAAAAATATAATATCTACCAACAAACTGTGATAAATTGAAATACAAATAATCAATGATCAAGTCCAAAACAGTGATCTCCTCCTCCAATATCACATTTGTGTTGTATACTGTGCCAAAAATAAAAAATAGTTTAAAAATGATCCAATTCCAATCAAAGTGAGAAATCCATGATCTTCTCTCCAAAAAATCACACTGTGTAGTGGGACACACTTCACTCGGTGACACTCTAATCTGTTCATCTCAAAATTAGGACCTCAAGAGTGATAAGAGGTCAAAAACAGCATATTCCCCAGCAGGGGTTAATATAATGGTTTGGTCTCCACTCTCTCTCCTCCAAGTATAGATCACCAATTCAGCCTATACCATCACATGTGAAGGTACATGAAGGGAAAAGGCCAAGTTCTCACTGGTTGATTTTATTAAAAGCAATTCAATGATCAAAAACACTGACAAGCAAATAAATTGTAGTATTCCATTCCCAGGGGACTGTGAGCGAGTGACACTCCTCCGCACCACTCCGCCCACCTGGCCACATCTTTTTTGAATTGTGGCAGCGGGGATCGGAGGGTGGCGGGGGCGCGGGGGCGATACATTCATTATATGTTACAAGCTACACCCTGAATATGGGTGTAACATGTAACATGTTATGAAAGGTGAACTTATCTTTTAAAAGAGCAATTGTAATATTAATGTGATACCTTCATAAGCATCTGTATAAAAAACCTTTAATTGCGCAGAATAAAAAGAACAGTGATTTGTGCCTTTCATGCAGCTGGTTGGAGCCGGCGAAACCAGTCAGGCCAATCTTTGACCATCATGTACTCCACCTTTTTGGGACACCATCTATGGACTTGATTAGTATATCGGGACTTGTTATCCTTTAAGCTGAGTGTTGCTGTCTCAGGGTGATGGAAGTTCTATTGCATGGATATAGATACTTCCTTTCTTATGTTACCGATTTAGATGGTGGAGGCCTTTATGTGGAGACCATTAACTGGAGATTTCCAGTCGGCTGATATATGCTGCTGTGTGAGGGAGGCTGATTAAAGATAGAACAGGTATATATATATTACACTCCACACCATATTTTTCATATTAAAGTGTCATCTCCTCCTCTGGACCACAGGAGCTGACATCTGCAATCTATGTTGTCCGGATATCAGTTTACATACTTCATATGTGTGGATACGCACTGTGAGGAGTGTGAGTAGGGCATTACTACAATTGAACTCTTGATAATTGAAGATAAAGTCAACACTCGTGTAATAAGTCCAGCGTTAGCAGCGCTTCCAGAGTAATATGGTAGATTACAAAGTAAATAATGATATTAAATGTTCAGTGAAAAAGTGCCAGTGCCAGGAAAAATAAATTGCCCGTGCTGGAACCAAAACTTCTTAAACTTATGTGAATAATCTTCAATCAGTGTCCTCCACCTCTGTTCACCACGTGCAAAAAGGTAAAAATTGGAGGCTCACCAGAAATATAGATACACAACGCCTTTGAGTATATCTGTGGGGAACTCAGCATAGGACCATCACACCCAGAATGTATGCTTCCAATCCAACACTGCAGGAGCACTCAAGCCAGCTTGTGCATAATCGCAATCGCAATAAGTTTAAGAAGTTTTGGTTCCAGCACGGGCAATTTATTTTTCCTGGCACTGGCACTTTTTCACTGAACATTTAATATGATTATTTACTTTGTAATCTACCATATTACTCTGGAAGCGCTGCTAACACTGGACTTATTACACGAGTGTTGACTTTATCTTTGATTTTTTATTTAAAGCAGCAGCTGTGTGATTATTTATTTATTTATTATTTAATTCACAATTTATGTTTTATTATATATTGTATGTTTTTTTTTTGCACATTTGGGTTCTTGCACGATTGTGTTTTAGCACCTGTAGCACGGGTTGTTACTTTTAGCGCGGTATTTGCATTTTATATAACTCTTGATAATTGTTTGTGGATTACCAACATATATGCGTATGCCCGTGCTCCTCCTCTGGATCAGTTGTGTAAAGACCACACCAAACTCCAGGATTGTTGCTCTCCAATTTTCTTCCATTGTGCTCTCAAAAACCATGTCATCAGGAGGAATCCCCTGGTGAATTTATTACTGCCACTCTCTACACATGACAGCCAAGTAGTGAGCCTATTGGTCGGCCATTAAAACCTATGCGGGTGCGCTGAACAGGCGCACCCTGCATATCTTGATTGGCTGTCCTGAACCTCCGCTCAGTGTGATTGGATGCGGTGGCTGGGGCGGGTCACTGTGGCAGCGGAGGTGACTTCAGCTCCCACAGAGACCATGACGGCCCGGGGACCGACAAGGGGGGACAGCATGCTCTCCGTATGCCGAATCTCTGCAGACTCAGGGCGTTCTCCGTATGCCGAATATCTGCAACAATCATGCCTGCTGGATGGGGTAAGTGCGGGGGGGATCTCTGCAATGTACCCCACCTGTGTTACTGCCTGCAAACTGCCCCCACCTGTGTCACTGGCTGCAAACTACCCCACCTGTGTCACTGCCTGCAAACTGCCCCACCTGTGTCAGTGGCTGCAAACTGCCCCCACCTGTGTCACTGGCTGCAAACTACCCCCACCTGTGTCACTGGCTGCAAACTGCCCCCACCTGTGTAACTGGCTGCAAAATGCCCCCACCTGTGTCACTGGCTGCAA
>BLSH010426223.1:2450-19567 GCA_018402905.1 Glandirana rugosa
GATCCTCTACTAAAAACTTGTTATTTATTAGACAGTGAATGTCGTTGTCGACCTTGGACCGGGATATCCTCATCCGTTAATAAAAACTAGTTATTAGACAGGGAGATTCGTTGTCGACCTTCGAGAGGGAACTATAGGGCCAGGTTCCAGCTGTTGCTATAAGTGACACATTATTGTTCAAAAATCATCTCCTAGTTCTAAAGGGAGAGCTTCCAGCTGTTGCTTAGAGGGACAGATTATTGATCAAAAATAATTGCCTACTCCTATAGGGCCAGGTTCCAGCTGTTGCTGTAAGTGACAGATTATTTATTGTTCAAAAATCATCTCCTAGTTCTAAAGGGAGAGCTTCCAGCTGTTGCTGTAAGTGACACATTATTGTTCAAAAATCATCTCCTAGTCCTAAAGGGAGAGGTTCTAGCTGTTGCTGTAAGTGACACATTATTGTTCAAAAATCATCTCCTAGTTCTAAAGGGAGAGCTTCCAGCTGTTGGTGTGAGCGGTGCATTTCTTTCACCAAAATAAAAAGTCCGGCTATGTTGGTGTTTTAAAAAAAAAGAAAAGGTATTAATTGGTATTAATAAATACGTACATAGGGCTACATAGTACATTTGCGGGCACAATGAGGAGAGCAAATAAGGGACGTGGTCATGGTGCTGCTGCTGATGCTGGTGCTGCTGGTGTTGGTGGTGTTGGTGAACCTCCTGTTGGAAGGAGAGGACGTGGTTGAGGTGTGCCAGCTACACGCACAAGGGAAACACCTTCCACAGGTAGCCAACAGAACCTTCACCGGTATATGTTAGGCCCGAATGCCCCTCAATGATTGGTGAGGCCAGAACAAGTACAGGCGATAGTAGATTGGGTGGCTGACAATGCCTCCAGTTCCTTCACATTGTCTCCCTCCCGGTCCCTTGATGAAAGCTCAGAGTTGGCACCTGAACCCCATGGCCATCTGTCTTTCACCTCAGCCCCTTGTAAATTAGCCAAGCAGTCTGAGCCCCAAGTCCTGCAAGAGACTCTTATGCTTTTTGATGACTCTCCTGGTGTGCTTTCCATGGGCCATCCATATAGCGCTGCCCCAGAAGTGGGCTCAAAATCCAAGAAAGGTCTCGGCCTCCTCCTGCTTCTTCTTCTGCTGCTGCCTCGGCCTTTTCCTCCACCTCTGCAGTGACGGTGTCACCTGCCACCCAGCAAACAGACGACATGACAGCAACGCCACCATATCCGCCACCGTCCCCAAGCATTTCCACATGGTCCCATGGAAGCTTGCAGCTGTCCATCTCCCAAACACTGGAGAGAAAGAGGAAGTACCTCCCTACCCACTTGCGATCCCTGGCCCTGAATGCCAGCATTTCAACCTGATGGCGGTTTCTGTCCCACAGTATGTAGTTCCCAGCCGCTACTACTTTTCCAGGCGAGCCATCCCTTCCCTGCACAAACAAGTCAGGGACAAGATCAAGTGTGCACTGCGCAACGCCATCTGTGGCAAGGTCCACATAACCACTGATAAATGGACCAGTAAGCACGGGCAGGGACGCTATATCTCGCTAACTGCACACTGGGCAAATGTAGTGGCAGGTGGGCCTGAGCCGGCTAGCCATTTGGCGCATGTCCTTCCACCACCGAGGATTGCAGGGCATTTCTCTTTGCCTCCTGTTGCCTCCTCCTCCTACTGCGCTTCCTCCTCCTCGACCCCCTACTCATCTGCTCAGCGTAACACCTTCACCACCAACATCAGCACATCCAGGGGGAAACGACAGCAAACTGTTTTAAAACTGATATGTTTGGGGGATAAACCCCACACTGCACAGGAGCTGTGGACGGGCATTGAACAACAGACCAATGAGTGGTTTTTGTCACTGAGTCTCAAGCCCGGCCTGGTGGTGTGCGACGATGGCCAAAATCTCGTAGCAGCTCTGGGCCGAGCCGGTTCGACGCACATCCCTTGCCTGGTGCATGTGCTGAATTTGGTGGTACAGAATTTTCTAAAAAACTACCCGGATATGTCAGAGCTGGTGCATAAAGTACGGGCCGTCTGAGCGCACTTTCGGCGTTCTCACCCTGCTGCTGCTTGCCTGTCTGCGCTGCAGCGGAACTTCGGCACAAGGCGAAGGCAGAGGAGGAGGAGGAGGAAGAGGCCACCAACACAGCTGTGCCACCGCCAGCACCTCAGAAGGCAGGGTTAGCATGGCTGAAATGTGGCAAAGCTTTGTCAGCAGCCCGCCACAACAAACAGCACCACCAGCCGATAGACAACGTCTTAGCAGGAGGCAGCATTTCAGCAACATGGTGCAAGAGTATGTGTGCACATGCCTACATGTACTGACTGATGGGTCTGCCCCATTCAACTTCTGGGTCTCCAAATTGGCCACCTGGCCTGAGCTAGCCCTTTATGACTTGGAGGTGCTGGCCTGCCCTGCAGCCAGTGTATTGTCTGAACGTTTGTTTAGCACGGCAGGGGGCGTTATCACAGACAAGCGCAGCCACCTGTCCACAGCCAAAGTGGACAAGCTAACCTTTATTAAAATGAACGAGGCATGGATCCCACAAGACTTGTCTGTACCTTGTGCAGAATAAACATTTACTCACACAGCCATTCGTATACTTGTTTTTTTGAATAGGCCTCAATATTTTGGGGGCTACCCCAATTATAAACAAACAAAAAAAAAACAGTGTTGGCTACCTCCTCCTCGATCACCGCCACTTCCACCTACACTGCCACGGTCATGGCCTAGTCAACCTCTAGGCTCCTACTCCACATCCACCCCCCCTTTCCCATTTTTTTTATTTGATTTTAATTTATTTTCCCTATCCCCATTTTTTTGTAGGGCACTTGCCCTACTCTTACCCCCATTTTACTTCCTTTTGCAGCCCTCTAGCACTTGCCAGGACTTTGTTACAGCCATTTTTTTTTTTGTTCCATAAGTTTTTATTGAGATATAGAATCAGTTTACAGAAGGAAAAAAGAAATTCAGACAAAATATCATAAAGTTACAACAATAAAGGATTGTAGATAACGTTGACCAGCTCAAATTTTTGAATGTCATAATCATGAGGTATATAACTGCAACCTAACAAATAGCTGATAAGATTCAGGTCATTAAATACCAGAAGAGAGTTACTCACTGTAATAGGGAAGGATATTTGGGGGGGGGGGCTTGGTAAGGTAAGGGCCCATGTGAAGAAGGTATTAACCTATGATATGTCATAGAATTTTATGGTCAAATCTGGTTTTAATTCTGATTAAGAAAATTGTGTTTTTTGGGAGAGATTCCCAGTTGCACAAGGATATGGGAATTGTGTTAGTTAGAAAAATACTAGAAAGAAAGAAGGAAAGATAGAACGAAGAGAGAAAATGGAAGAAGGAGAGGAGGCAGAGAGGAAGCGCCAGCCACATTTCCTCCAGCCACCGGACCCCCACGTCTGTGAGTAGCTAAAATAGCTAGGGGGGGTTTCTATTCAGGGTCAGATTTGAATAGGTGCCATTTGTCCCAAGTTGCTAAGAACTTGGGATGTACTTCCCGTGCGATACTGATGAGCTCTTCAATTCTTTCAGTATAGTTTAGCCTCCGAAACCACTCCTCTTTTGTGGGGATGTTTGGTGTCAGCCAATTAGATGGGATACACTGTCTAGCTGTGTTTATCATGAACATAGTTAGTGATTTAAGGTAGCGTCGTTTTGGTAAAGTATTGTGATGAAGTAAGTATGTTGCAGGGGAAAAAGCAATGTATTCCTTTGTGACCGCAAATGTTAGATCATGCACCATCTTCCAGAATTCGGTTATACGTGGGCATGTCCACCATATGTGGAAGAAGGACCCACATTCTGCATTGCAGCGCCAGCATCTATTTGGGGTGGATGGGGAGAACTTATGGATAAGTTCAGGTGTTCTGTACCACCTTGATAGGATTTTGAAACTGCATTCCTGTGTGGCTACGTTAAGTGAGCCTTTGTGTGTGTAATGACAAATAGTTTCCCAGTCCTCTTCTGTTAACTGTGAGTCAAGATCATGTTCCCAAGCGGTGCAGGTGAAATCAGGAAAAGTAGATTGACCCACAAATAGGGAGGAGTAGAGGGTGGAGATTAGATGTCTCTGAGGTGTTGTTTTAGTACATAACTCCTCAAGAGTAGTAAGGTCTTTGGTCCAGTGTGTTGAAGTTGTTGGTTTAGTTAAGTAACTCCTTATCTGCAGATAAGGCTATTTGGGGATTGAGTTAGTGGTGAGAAGATTGTTTAGTTCCTCCCAGGATAGGAGTGATTTATTTTGGAAGAAATGCTTCACTAGCACCTCTTTGTGGGGCCAATTTTTGGTTAAGAAATTACTCTCCATGCCCGGTGCGAAGTCTGGATTTTGTCTCAGAGGAGTTGAGGGGCTGAGCCATGGGGTTGGGTTGGATTTCTTATAAGCGTTTTGGAAACAAGCTATAGTTGGGCCTATCAGGGGATGAAGTTTGCTTTCCAGAGGAATGTGGCTTGGATGAAGCCAGGGGGAAGACTTTAGGTTGTGTGTCAGGATTCTGTGTTCCAGGGGGACCCAGTCTTTGCAAGACGAGTGGATATTCCAGTCCACTATGCGTGTGAGGTGAGCCGCCTGGGAGTATCGGCGTAGATCGGGGAGAGCAATTCCTCCTTTGTGTTTGGGAAGAATCAATCTGTCATACTTGATTCTCGGAGGTTTATTTTGCCAAATGAAAATTGAGAAGGCCTTTCGGGCTTCTTTGAAAAATGCATTTGGGATATGGATGGGGATTGTTTGGAATAGATATAGAAATTTAGGTAACGTCATCATTTTAAGAAGGGATGCCCTTCCAAACCATGAAACCTTTAGGGCGTTCCACCTTTTGAGGTCTTCTTTGGTTTCTTTCAATATTGGGGTAAAGTTATATTGAAAAAGGTTTGAGAGGGATTGGGGAATCTTGATTCCTAAGTAGGTTATGGAGTCTATGGCCCATTTGAAGGGAAAGTTGGCCTGACATTGCTGTTCCATTTCTTTGGAAAGTGTTATATTTAGTGCCCAAGATTTTGAGTAGTTGATTTTAAAATTTGAAATTTGATGAAAGTGGTCCAGGATTTTCAGTAGGTTTGGGATTGTTGTAATAGGTTCAGAAAGAAAAAGTAGGAGATCATCTGCAAACGCTGCAACCTTGTATGTATGATCCGAGATTGTCACGCCTTTAATGTCCGAACTCATTCTTATTTTATTAAGAAGAGGTTCTAGTGTAAGCACAAATAAAAGAGGTGATAAGGGGCAGCCCTGTATGGTGCCATTATGAAGCTTAAAGGCGTCCGACAGGTGGCCGTTTGTTTGTACTCTGGCTGTGGGATTTGAATATACAGTAGTGAGTTTATGTATGATAACATTATGTTGGGCATTCCCATGTTTTGGAGTACTGCTTGTATATAGTCCCAGGCCACTCGGTCGAACACCTTTTCGGCGTCTAGAGAAAGGAAGAATCCCTTTCTAAATTTTTTCTCTCGGTTCAACCAATGGTGAATGTTCAGGGCCTTAATTGTATTGTCTCTCCCCTCCCTACCTGGAACAAAGCCTACTTGGTCTAACGAGATAAGGGTAGGGAGGAGTGGGAGCAGACAGTTGGCCAAGATTTTTGCGAATATTTTGACATCGACATTTATAAGCGATATGGGTCGATAATTGGTCACCAGGGCAGGGTCTTTCCCTTCTTTGGGTATAACCGCTATGTGTGCTTCTAAGAGATGTGGAGGGGGATGTTTGTAATACTCGAGTGAACGAAAGGCAGAGAGAAAAAAAGGCGTGAGGATCTCTTTAAAAGATTTGTAGTATTGAAGGGGTAATCCATCTGGGCCCGGGGCTTTACCTACTTTCATGTCCTTGATCGCTTTCTCAAATTCAAATTCTGAGATGGGCGTTTCTAAATTGTTTATTTGATCTGTTGTTAAGGGGGAAAGGCTATATCTGGAAAGGAATGTTTGTATGTCTTGGGTTTTCTTTGCAGGGTTAGAGGCGTACAGGTGGTTTGGGGGGATGTTGTACAGTGACTTGTAGTATACTTCAAATTGGTGTGCAATTTTATCATTGGAGGAGTGGTTCGTGCCTTGGTTATCTCTAATATGATGGATGGTGTCGCTACTTTTTTTGCTCTGTACTGCTTTAGCTAAAAGTCTACCACTTTTGTTCCCTTGTTCATAGAAAATTTTATGTCTAAGAATATACTGTCTTTTGGTTCTGAGATTCAGTTCCTCTAGTAAGAGTTTTCTGGTGTTTGTGAGTTCTTGAAATGTTGCTGAGGCGAGGTTTTGTTTGTGGGATGATTCTAATGAGCGAATTTTGGTTAGAAGGGTGGAAATCTTTGTTTGCTGTTGTTTTTTTATTTTGGCAGCTATTTTAAGAAGCTCTCCGCGAACCACGCACTTGTGGGCCTCCCAGACAAACAGCTTAGAGGTTTCCTGGACATTGTTTTCTAAAAAATAGTTCCGTAGGCAGGATGTAACATCCTCTCTATCTTTTGAATCATTAAGTAAAGATGGGTTTAGTCTCCATGTTTTGGTCCTGGACGTTTTTTCTGGGAAGGTTAGTTCTACCGTTATGGGGTGGTGATCAGAAAATGTCATCGGTTCTATTGTGGCCTTATGTAGGTAGGGTAGGTCTTGCTGGGTTATGAATATATAATCGATTCTGGAATACTTCTGGTGAATCGGGGAGAAGTATGTGTAGTCCTTTACTTGAGGGTTAACTGCTCTCCATGCGTCGTGAAGCAAAAGGTTGTGTAATTGCATTTTAATTTGTTTTAGTGCCCTGTATGGAAGGGCTGAAGTGCCCGTTGAGGTATCTAACAGTGGATTGAGCGGTACATTGAAATCCCCTCCTAGAATTAATATGCCAGACATGAAGTTTAGAAGGGTGTTTCCTGTGTGACGAAAGAAGGGGACCTGTTTGCTGTTAGGTGCGTAAATGTTCGCTATCGTGATGGGGTGTCCTTTCAGTGTGCCCTTCAGGAATAAATATCTACCCTCTTGGTCCGAGAGGGTGTCTTGCACATTAAAAGGGGTATGCTTGGAGATGAGGATTGAAACGCCTTTAGTTTTAGAGTCTTTGTTGGAAGAGTGGTATACAGAGGTAAATCTTGCATCTTTTAACTTTGGGATCTTGTTTAATTGAAAGTGGGTCTCCTGTATTAAGATTATATCAGCTCTCAATTTGTGTCCCTCTCTAAGTAAGAGAGACCGCTGTTCGGGAATGTTAAGACCCTTGGCATTAATGGAAACCACTTTCAGTTTGAGAGGAAACTTTTGGGTGTTTGGTTGAGGCATAGTTGTGGATAATTTGGTTTAGAGGTCACTGCTAATATTCACTGAATGGGCTAATTCTGAGTTGGCGAGGGGATCCGGTGACCGAGGGGAAGAGAGAAAAGAAGAAAGAAAAAAAAAAAAAAAGGAGAGAAAGCAGGAAGAGAAAATAAAGTAAGAAGGGAAGATTTAAGGAGGGAGCAGAGAAATAGCACGTATTTAAGAGAGGAGAACTTGTAGGGATACAAGTTACAATACACTCCGGAGGAGGATATAGGCCTGCTAATCCTCCTTAGATGGGGATAGGGGAGGGGAATCCGGTGAGGTCAAGAGAGAAGTATATAACTCTTTGTGTGGGGGAGTAGTCAGATAGCAGAGGTTTCTGGAAGCTCTCCTGTGGTGTTGGAGCTGGGATAATGAGTGTGTAAAAGGGAATATGGATAATATCATATAGCTGTGATGATAAGGGGAGGGGAGGTGTGCAGCCCTTTTGGTTATATGGTGGGTCTATGTAGGGCCGATATTAACCCTGCTATTGTTAGGTGCTGCAGGGTATTGTTTTGCCATGATAGGGAGGTTAGTGATGAAGGGTGTTGAGAATTACCTTACTTAGGATGGGGGAACCGTTATTGAACATAGCTACTTTAAATTATCATTTTAAGATTAAGATTAAGATTTAAGATTTAAGGCTAGAGTGTGAGAAGCAAACCAGACAATCGGGGGAGCAAGGAGCTGCCTTGATCCCGGTATTGTCCGGGAAATTTGTCTTTAGGGCTTATCCCTGGCTCACAGGGATTAGGGTGTCCATCTCCGGAGTCCCGGGATCCCCGGCACCGCTCGAAGCAGCTCCAAGAATCCCGCCACTCCGGCAGGAGCCTGCTGACACAAATACATATCACAGTAACGGCTGAGCATATCCTGTGTAAACAGTAACTTAACATACAATACAAACTCACATGACCTCTAGATTGAGCGTCTCTTTGGTATGTTCTTTGATGGAACGTGAGAGGATTCCATATAACTGGATGAATTCTATAAAAAGAGCATTAGTTAAGAGGAAATACAAAAACCTGTAAGACAATTGGAGGTAAATTACCCAAGTAACAAGACAGTCGCATCAACATATTTAACTAAGAGAACCTTTAAACAGCCCTGGTGTAGTGAGTATAATGTCATAAGATGCCTTAGTCCCCTTAAAGTTAGTTCCTTCAGGTAGCGGATGTAGCAGGATTATTTTAGAAGAATAAGCAACATGTGGTTGCTAATGGTGTCAGTTTCAATCTTTGTTTAGGAAGGTTGGTTTGTCCCGTGTATCTTCTGTGAGTCAGATTAGGTGAATACACCTATGAATCCAGAAACGTGTTTTATATTCCTTTGCGTTGAAGATCTGCAATTGAGGCATTGTCTCTGGGTGAGGTGATACAGTTAGTTTTAGCCTCTATGTGGGAACTGGGGATATTCCTGGGGTAGGATATAGCGTAATACAAGGCAATTAGCCTTAAAATAATGTTTGAATAGTAACGAAAAACGGGCGATCTGTCTTGTCTGTGTTCAGTTCAGTTGTTTAGATGTCAATGCGATCCTTTCTGCGAGGGGGGGAAGCCCCTGGGCTTCTATGATGGTCGTCTCTGCGGTTTTGGTTAAGTGGTGGGGAGTTTGAAGAGTTTCTGCATCTTCTGTCCCGATGTCTTTGGGCTCTGGGAGTGCTGTCATTTGTTACTTCGATCCAGTTATCTGCAATGGAAAATGAACTATACCAGTCTGGGACTTCAACTACTGGCATGTTCAGGGTTTCGCAAAATGACTGGAGGTCATCTGGAGTGCGTAGGTAAGCGGAGTGTCCCCTCCAAGTGGCTGACAAACAAAAAGGGAACTTCCATCTGTATGGAATCCCCCTACTACGGAGTTGATCTAGTAGGGGTCTCAGTGCTCTTCTGTGATTTAATGTGATGGTGGAGAGGTCCTGAAAAAGTTTAATATCTGTGCCATTAAGCTGAACTCTGTTGCGTTCGCGTGCCTTCCTAAGAATAGCTTCTTTAAGTGGAAAGTTGACTAGACAGCAGACAATGTCTCTTGGAGGATCAGTGTCTCGCCCCTTAGGCCTTAGTGCCCTGTGGATCCTTTCCATCTCTATAGGGGAATCTGCTGGTCTTTCCAGTAGATCGTTGAACAGACCAGAGACTGTTTGTTCTATTTGGTGTTGTTCAACGGACTCTGGAATGCCTCTAATGCGAATTTTGTGGCGTCTGCCCCGATTATCCAGGTCTTCGAGATGTCTGCGCATCTCTATGATGTGGGAAAGGTTTAAGTCTGTTGATCTTTGGACTTGCTTGATTGCCGCCGCATGGCGTGAGGCAGTTTGTTCAACTACCCCGATTCGCGCAGAGACTGCATGAATTTCCGTCTTGAGATCCGAAATTGCTGCAGTAAGAGTGGCTTTTATATCTGCTTCTACGGCGTGTAGGTCACCGAGACTTAGTGGTTGTTTCAATGTGGCTGGTGGGGAGATATTTGTGCGGGCTGAGCCGCCTTGTGCGTTTGTACCCGTAGAATTCTCACAGTCCATTTCTGAGACTGCGCGGTTCTCGCCCCCCGCCATCCTAAACATTGCTGGGATATTACCCGGTGTTTGGGGAGCTGATTCCTTGGAGTTGCGGGCTTGCTGTGGGATTTGATCAGTTTTACCCATCTTAAAGGGTTACTTTGCAGAATATTGAGTCCCTTGGAGGATATGGAGCTCCTTGCCACAGGAGGGCCTAGTTTAAGCGGCCATCATTGTGTGGAATGGGATCAGGAGAGAGAGAAAAGCTATGTGTGGGAAAAAGGTGATGGGAGCAAAATGTCGGCTTTATCAGACCAGCTTGAGTGTTACAGTCTGTTAGGGACAGTCTATTAGAGGTTAATATTGGATGAAATATTCTTCATCTGGTTGCGGGAGGGTTACAGTTTGATGGTGTGAGCCGTTTGTATGGACGTCCGTGAGGGTGCTCTTAAATTTAGTCCCCGGCTTTCCGGCTGCTGCTAGGCCCCGTTTTTATTTGGGATGTAATGGGCGTTAAAAACGTCCGGATGCTCAGCTTTGGATAACAAGGGCCCTTGGGGAGATCAGGAATGATGTTGAGGTCTCTTGGGGTGAGAGGATGGTGGAGTTAAGTGTCTGTGACTGATGCAGGGTTAGGCCTCAATATGGCGCCCGGCGCTGTGATAGAGACCTAGTGACAGTTTTTCTCCTCGGGCTGCTTGGGGTCCCTGGGGCTTATCAAGCTGCTTTCCTGCAGGATTAGGGTTTAGGGCAGCAGGGGATGATGTCGCAGGGGCTTACCGTTCGACGGTGTGCCGGGATGCAGATGGATTGCTTTGGGAGAGCTTGGTGTCCGCGTCTCCCGCTCCGGTCCGCTCTCCTCTCCTTCTGTCCCCCAATACGGCTTGCGAGCTGCTTGCAACGTTCCCCTGAGTGGGATGAGGACTCTGGGTGGTAATAGTGCGGTCTTGGGTATGGATGTTGGGGTAAAATGGAGTTTTAAATAGCTTTTTCTTTCTCAGAGGAGCAGAGCTCTGGAATCTGCGTCCGTCTTCCTCTGCAGCTGGCCACGCCCCCCTTGTTACAGCCATTTTTGTGCCTAAAAGTTCGGGTCCCCTTTGACTTCAATGGGGTTCGGGGTCCGGGATAAAGTTTGGGCAACGTTCGGTGCCGAACCTGGACTTTTTCCCAAAGTTCGTTCGGACCCTCCGAACCCGAACGTCAAGGTGTTCACTCAACTCTAAAAATGAATACATATTTTCTTTTCACAAATTGGTCAATTTATATGATATTTCGAGCACATAGCATGTATATAGCAAAAATAACCCCCAAAATATCTTCTGCTACTCGTCCCGAGTATGGCAATACCACATGTGTGAGACTTTTACACAGCCTGGCCACATAGAGAGGCTCAACATGCAGGAAGCACCATCAGGCATTCTGGGAGCAGAAATTTCACATCTAATGACACTTTTGAAGGCCCTGGAGCACCAGGATAATGGAATTACCCACAAAATTACCTGATTTTGGAAAGCAAACACCCCAACGTATATTCTATGAGTAGGGTTGAGCGGACACCTGGATGTTCGGGTTCGGCGGGTTTGGCCGACCTTCACGAAAAAGTTCGAGTTCGGCCCCGAACTTGGCCCGAACTTGACCTCGAACCCCGAACCCCATTGAAGTCAATGGTGACCTGAACTTTTGGGCACTAAAATGGTTCTAAAAAAGTCCTGGAAAGGGCTAGAGGTCTGCAAAAGGAAGCAAAATGGGGGTAAGAGTAGGACAAGTGCCCTGCAAACAAATGTGGATAGGGAAATAACTTAAAATCACATAAAAAAATAAAACATGGAGGAGGAGGTGGATGTGGAGTAGGAGGTTGAGGAGGCGGTGACCGTAGCGATGTAGGTGGCAGTGGAGGAGGTTGTTTTTTCTTTGTTTGTTTTTTTTTTTTCTAATTGGGGTAGCCCCCAAAATATTGAGAAAAAAAAAAAAGAATAAGTTCACTTAAGTATACCAATGGCTGTGTGAGGCCGGTATAAATGTCTATTCTGCACAAGGTACAGACAAGTCTTGTGGGATCCATGCCTGGTTCATTTTAATGAACGTTAGCTTGTCCACATTGGCTGTGGACAGGCGGCTGCGCTTGTCTGTGATAATGCCCCCCTGTCGTGCTAAACACACGTTCAGACAATACACTGGCTGCAGGGCAGACCAGCACCTCCAAGGCATAAAGGGCAAGCTCAGGCCATGTGCCAACTTTGGAGACCCAGAAGTTAAATGGGGCAGACCCATCAGTCAGTACGTGTAGGCGTGTGCCCACATACTGTTCCACCATGTTGCTGAAATGCTGCTTCCTGCTAAGACGTCAGCTGGCGGTGCTGTTTGTTGTGGCGTGCTGCTGACAAAGCTTTTCCACATTTCGGCCATGCTAACCCTGCCTTCTGAGGTGCTGGCAGTGCCACAGCTGCATTGGCGATCTCTTCCTCCTCCTCTGCCTTCGCCTTGTGCTTCCAATGAGCCCCCGGTGTCATTTGGGAATGCCCTCAGCCACGCGTCTACCAGCGTGCGCTTGTAGTCGCGCATCTTCCGATCACGCTCCAGGAATTAAGGACGGCACATTGTCCATGTAACAGTAATCAGCACAAGTTACAACGTGGGCAACTCGGCTGTCGTTGAGCAGGCACTGCAGCATGTAGTCGCTCATGTGTGCCAGGCTGCCCAGAGGCAAAGACAAGCTGTCCTCTGTGGGAGGCGTATCATCTGTGTCCTCCGTATGCCCCCAGCCACGCTCCAGTGATGCCCACGAGCTGCGTTGTGTGCCACCCTGCTGTGAACACGGTTCCTCCTCATCATCATCCTCATCCTCCTTATCCTCCAAAACTGTGCCCTGGCTTGAAATTTTTTTACCTGGCCTATGCTGGTGCAGGAACCCACCCTCCGAGCAACTTGTGAATGACTGGCTTGATAACCGTGGAAATTACCCCTCTTCCTCCTCCTCCTGTGCCACATCCTCTTCCATCATCGCCCGATGTGTTTTTTCAAGGAGACATAGAAGTGGGATAGTAACACTGAGAACAGCATCATCGGCACTGGCCAAGTTGGTGCAGTACTCGAAACACCGCAATATGGTACACAGGTCTCGCATGGAGGCCCACTCACTGGTGGTGAAGTGGTGCTGTTCCGCAGAGCGACTGACCCGTGAGTGCTGCAGCTGAAACTCCACTATTGCCTGCTGCTGCTCGCACAGTCTCTCCAGCATGTGCAAGGTGGAGTTCCACCTTGTGGGCACGTCGCATAGGAGGCGATGAGCGGGAAGGCTGAAGTTCCGCTGCAGCGCAAACAGGCGAGCAACAGCAGGGTGAGAATGTTGAAAGCACGCACAGATGGCCTGCACTTTCTGCAGCAGCTCTAACATATCCGGGTAGTTTTTTAGAAATTTCTGCACCACCAAATTCAGCACATGCACCAGGCAAGGAATATGCGTCAAACTGGCTAGGCCTAGAGCTGCTACGAGATTTCGCCCATTATCGCACACCACCAGGCCAGGCTTGAGGCTCAGTGGCAACAACCATTCATCGGTCTGTTGTTCAATGCCCTTCCACAACTCCTGCGCAGTGTGGGGTTTATCCCCCAAACATATCATTTTTAAAACAGCCTGCTGTCATTTCCCCCTGGATGTGCTGAAGTTGGTGGTGAACGTGTTACGCTGCCCGGATGAAGAGGTGGTAGAGGAGGAGGAAGCGGAGTAGGAGGAGGAGGCAAAAGGAGGCAAAGAGAATTGCCCTGCAATTCTCGGTGGCAGTAGGACATGCGCCAAATGGCTAGCCGCCTCAGGCCCACCCGCCACTACATTTGCCCAGTGTGCAGTTAGCAAAATATAGCGTCCCTGCCCGTGCTTACTGTTCCACGTATCAATGGTTATGTGGACCTTGCCACAGATGGCGTTGCGCAGTGCACACTTAATCTTGTCCCAGACTTGTTTGTGCAGGGAAGGGATGGCTCTCCTGGAAAAGTAGTGGCGGCTGGGAACCACGTACTGTGGGACAGCCACCGCCATTAGGTTTTTAAAACTGTCCGTGTCCACCAGACGGAATGACAACATTTCAAAGGCCAGGAATTTTGAAATACTGGCATTCAGGGCCAGGGATCGCGGGTGGGTAGGGGGGTACTTCCTCTTTCTCTCCAGTGTTTCGGAGATGGAGAGCTGTAAGCTTCCATGGGGCCATGTGGAAATGCTTGGGGACGGTGGCGGAGATGGTGGCATTGCTGTCACATCGTCTGTTTGCTGGGAGGCAGGTGACACTGGCACTGTAGAGGTGGAGGAAGAGGCCGAGGCAGTAGCAGAAGAGGAAGCAGGAGGAGCCCGAGACCTTTCTTGGATTTTGAGGTGCTTATTCCACTGCAGCTCGTACTTTGCATGTAGATGCCTGGTCATGCAGGTTGTGCTCAGGTTTAGAACATTTATGCCTCGCTTCAGGCTCTGATTGCACAGCGTGCAAACCACTCGTGTTTTGTCGCCAGCACATTGTCTGAAGAACTGCCACGCGAGGGAACTCCTTTGAGCTGTCTTTGCTGTGCTAGGTCCCTGGGTGTGGTGGGTAGTAGCAGGCATACTGTCTGGGGGAAGGTTGCTCCGCTTTTGCAACCTGCTTCCTCTTTTGCTGTGCCGGTGCCTCTGTGCGACCACCACCTCTCTCTCCAAACTGCACACGTCACTCGCATGACCTTCATTAGATGTGGGGTCTAGGATCTCATCATCCTCCACATCATCTTCCACCCACCCTTCACCACTGCCCTCCTTGTCAGTCTGCACAATGTGGAAAGCCGCAGCAGTTGGCACCTGTGTTTCGTCATCATCAGAGACGTGCTGCAGTGGTGTTTCCATGTCCTCATCCTGAAACAGAAGTGGTTGGACATTGGTGCACTCAATGTCTTCCTCTTCTGGGGCAGGGCTATGTGGATGGCCCACGGAAAGCATACCAGTAGAGCCATCAAAAATATAAGAGACTGCTGCATGACTTGGGGCTCAGACTGCTTGGCTAATTTACAAGGGGCTGAGGTGAAAGACAGATGGCCATGGGGTTCAGATGCCAACTCTGAGCTTTCATCAAGGGACCGGGTGGGAGACAATGTGAAGGAACTGGAGGCATTGTCAGCCACCCAATCTACTATAGCCTGTACTTGTTCTGGCCTCACCATTCATTGAGCGGCATTCTGGCCTACCAAATAACGTTGAAGGTTCTGTCGGCTACTCGCACCTGAGGAAGGTGTTTCACTTGTGCGTGTAGCAGGCACAAATCGACCACGTCCTTTCCTTGCAACAGGAACTTCACCAACACCACCAACACCAGAAGCACCACAACCACGACCTCATCCCTTATTTGACGCTCTCCTCATTCTAGACGCAAATGTACTATGTAGCACTATTTATTAATAATAAAAAAAAGAATAATACATTTTTTTTTTTTTTAAACCAGCAATGTAGATGCACTTTTTATTTTTGTGCAAGAAATGCACCGCTGGCCGCAAATGTAGTATTTAGAATATTTTTTTTTTAAACCAACAATGTAGACGCACTTTTTATTTTTGCGGAAGAAATGCACAGCAAGGCGCAAATGTACTATGTAGTACTATTTACTAATAATAATAAAAGAATAATAAATTATTATTCTTTTTTTAGAACACAACAACGTAGACAAACTTTTTATTTTTGAGCAAGAAATGCACTGCTCACACCTCTCCCTACACAAGTATGAGATGATATTCGAACGCTAATCTGTCCCTCACAGCACCGACAGATAGGTGTCCCTACTGCAGTATAAGATGATTTTAGAACGATAATCTGTAACTCACAGCACTGACAGGAAGCTGTCCCTACTGCAGTATGATATGATTTTATAACGATAATCTGTCCCTCACAGCACCGACAGGAACCTCTCCCTACACCAGTATGAGATGATTTTAGAACGATAATCTGTCCCTCACAGCACCGACAGGAACCTCTCCCTACACCAGTATGAGATGATTTTAGAACCATAATCTGTCCCTCACAGCACCGACAGAAACCTCTCCCTACACCAGTATGAGATGATTTTAGAATGATAATCTGTCCCTCACAGCACCAACAGGAGCCTCTCCCTACTCCACTATGGGATGATCTTAGAACGATAATATGTCCCTCACAGCACCGACAGGAATCTGTCCCTACTCCACTATGAGATGATTTTAGAACGATAATATGTCCCTCACAGCACCGACAGGAACCTCTCCCTACTCCACTATGAGATGATTTTAGAACGATAATATATCCCTCACATCACCGACCAGAACCTGTCCCTACTGCAGTATGAGATGATTTTAGAACGATAATCTGTCCCACACAGCACCGACAGAAACCTCTCCCTACACCAGTATGAGATGATTTTAGAACGATAATCTGTCCCTCACAGCACTGACAGGAACCTCTCCCTACATCAGTATGAGATGATTTTAGAACGATAATCTGTCCCTCACAGCACCAACAGGAACCTCTCCCTACACCAGTATGAGATGATTTTAGAATGATAATCTGTCCCTCACAGCACCGACAGGAACCTGTCCCTACTGCACTATGAGATGATTTTAGAATGATAATCTGTCTCTCACAGCACCGACAGGAACCTCTCCCTACACCAGTATGAGATGATTTTAGAACAATAATCTGTCCCTCACAGCATCGACAGGAACCTCTCCCTACTCCACTATGAGATGATTTTAGAATGATAATCTGTGCCTCACAGCACCGACAGGAACCAGTCCCTACACCAGTATGACATGATTTTAGAATGATAATCTGTCCCTCACAGCACCGACAGGAACCTCTCCCTACACCAGTATGAGATGATTTTAGAACGATAATCTGTCCCTCTAAGCACCGACAGGAACCTCTCCCTACTCCAGTATGAGATGATTTTAGAACAATAATCTGTCCCTCACAGCACCAACAGGAACCTCTCCCTACTAGAGTTGAGCGAACCCGGACTGTAAAGTTTGGGTCCGTACCGAACTTTGGGGTGTCTGGGACCCAGACCCGGACCCAGACTTTTCAAAAAAAGTCCAGGTTCGGGTCCGGGGTTCTGGTAATTTTAATGAAAAATCTTAAAAATGCTGTAAAAAAAGCCCAAGAAGGTCCTAGAGGTCTGCAAAAGGAAGGAAAATGTGGGTAAGGGTGGGACAAGTGCTCTACAAAGAAATGGGGACATGGAAATAACTTTAAATATTTTAAAAAAAATAAAAACATAAAAAATGCAAAAATGGAGATCATCTTCAAAATGGGTCTGAAAAGTATTAATT
>BLSH010426259.1:0-17673 GCA_018402905.1 Glandirana rugosa
ACCCGAACGATTTTTGAAATGTCCGGGTCCGGGTCCGTGCCACGGACACCCTAAAGTTCGGTACGGACCCGAACGTTACAGTCCGGGTTCGCTCAACACTAATTGTGGGTATAGAAAAAAATAAGTTATAAGTAATGGTAACCAAAATTTATAATGCTAGTGTGCCAACATGGCTATGTAGTGATGGGGTGAGTATTTTTGGAATGTAATACTGGAAACAGATGTGCCTTGTCGGATGCTAAATAAAATGATCTGTCCCCCTAACTTTAGTAAATGAACATATTAATGTGCTAGTATTGTGTTGTCATGTGACAACCCCAGTTACACACAGTCCAAGTAAAAAGAATACAAAGAATACTGCTGACAGTGCTTATCATTTTGCAGATACAGGCTAAAGCGACTATATCACTTTCCTAAAAATGATAATGTGCTAGTATCATATAAGTATTCATGTTGCCCTGATATTGTAAGGTGCTTGTACAAAGTGATATGTAGAGGTGCTGATAAATCTTTACATAAAATGTATCCAACAATAGTGTTAAAAGTAATAATGTGCTAGTATCACAGAAAACAAGGGCCGTAGATATCCCGAGTTACTGTGATATTAAAGTGCTTATGCAAAGTGATTTATAAGGTGCTATTGAGTCTCTTCAAAAAATATATATCCAATGAAAATAATGTGCTAGTATTAATGTGCTAGTATTACAACTTGCAAAACTTAAAACCATGAGTCTGTTGCACTTAGTCCTCTATCTGTTCCCAGCAATAGCCAACATCTATTTCTCAATGGTGCAATTAAGTGTTCATATAATATGGTCCAAAATACATAAATCCTTAGTGAGACACGCGTGCTCCCCGATTGCCACCCTGCTTACCGGACAGCGCCACCCCACACAGGGGTAAAGCGCAGAGGCGACTGTCTCAGGCAGGTGTGTCAGGGATCCTCCGATTGGTGGTTGGTCTCTCCTCTCCAGATTTTATCTCCCGGGGATATTTCTTCAACAGATTGTCTCCTTTCCCAGGCGGGTCCCAGGTCCTATGGGCAGATGGTGATCTTTCCTTCACGATGTGAGTTCCAGGGGGTTGGTATCGTGATGGATCCTCCAAATTGTGTGGGATGTCCAATTCATGGAAGGAATGGGAACAACTCCATAGCGTGATTCAGTTTTAAAATGAGGTTTATTTCTTAGAACAAAAATCATACACAAGTCCAATCATGCAGTATGCTCCAAAGCAAAAGTAAAAACAGTCACTCTGTCGTCCAGACCACTTTCCTCCTAGTGTGTAGGTAAATCCTCCTTATTGATGAAGGCATGTACACCCTTCCTCCATGTGTTGTTGCGCTTCACTAGGTGGAACAGGAAGTGTCTGGGTAAGACAGGAAGTGACGTGGTATGCAATCTGGTATCACCTTAAAATAAAATCTGGAGAGGAGAGACCAACCACCAATCGGAGGATCCCTGACACACCTGCCTGAGACAGGCGCCTCTGCGCTTTACCCCTGTGTGGGGTGGCGCTTTCCGGTAAGCAGGGTGGCAATCGGGGAGCACGCGTGTCTCACTAAGGATTTATGTATTTTGGACCATATCTTATGGACACTTAATTGCACCATTGAGAAATAGATGTTGGCTATTGCTGTGAACAGATAGAGGACTAAGTGCAACAGACTCATGGTTTTAAGTTTTTGCAAGTTGTAATACTAGCACATTAATACTAGCACATTATTTTCATTGGATATATATTTTTTGAAGATCCTCAATAGCACCTTATAAATCACTTTGCATAAGCACTTTAATATCACAGTAACTCGGGATGTCTACGGTCCTTGTTTTCTGTGATACTAGCACATCAATACTAGCACATTATTACTTTTAACACTATTGTTGGATACATGTTATGTAAAGATTTATCAGCACCTCTACATATCACTTTGTACAAGCACCTTAAAATATCAGTGCAACATGAATACATATATGATACTAGCACATTATCATTTTTAGGAAAGTGATATAGTCGCTTTAGCCTGTATCTGCAAAACGATAAGCACTGTCAGCAGTATTCTTTGTATTCTTTTTACTTGGACTGTGTGTAACTGGGGTTGTCACATGACAACACGATACTAGCACATTAATACGTTCATTTACTGAAGTTAGGGGGACAGATCATTTTATTTAGCATCCGACAAGGCACATCTGTTTCCAGTATTACATTCCTAAGATACTCACCCCATCACTACATAGCCATATTGGCACACTAGCATTATACATTTTGGTTACCATTACTTATAACTTCTTTTTTTCTATACCCACAATCAGAACCATATATGAAAGAGATACCTACTATAGATAAATAAGAATTTGGCACACCATTATATCAGGGGAGCGCCAACCCAGACTCAAACAATCAAATATCCTCACTCCCTATATAGGGAGTATACACTGGAGGCAGCATACCCACAACTTTCTAGCCTAGCGCGGTTTTTGCAATCATCACTGGCTGTAGATGATGTTAATTATTTTGGAAATCCTGCAATCCTTCAAAATGTTTTTATTTTTTTTTTTTTTGCTGCATCCTAGACTTCCTTTTTTACAGCCATATGCTACAAAAAAAATCTCACATTATGTCACCATTGCCATGCCTGGTGTCCTTGAGCACATCAGTATGATTTCTAGATTATTTTCAGAAAAATACTCATCTGATGGATTATGGCTGCCTAAAATATTCTCCCTGTGTCCTAAACTGCCTTCTCTTAAAAAATGGCATTATTGTTCACCAAATCTGTGAAATAGTTATACAGTGTGTCCTAAAAAGTATTTTTATTTGTGATTTATGAGCTGACTCTCTGTCTTGAAATGTGCTTATTCTTAATATGGGTTAAATCCAGTTATAAAAATATGTACAATTTCCTTTATCACTGTGCATCTAAATATTGTTTCATTTACAATTTCAGGCTGAAACAAGCTGCATTACTGTCTCCAAATTAGACTGTTTATTGATAACCATTATGGTTTTGAGCCATTCCTGACAACGAGAAAGACAACCAGAATATATAAAATGAGTATTGTAAATTACACATTAAAACCAGACATCCATTAAAACTGGTGGCCAATTACCTAAATATCTGCAAGATGACAAAGGAAAAATAAATAAAAGGTAAGGAAAGGACAATTTTGTAACAATGGGTTTCAAAAAATGTACCCCTCCATTCAGTTGGACCATTTTTTCCAGGCATAGTAGGGTGTACAGAGAGAAAGATTGGGTCATTATATTTTGTTACACGCTACTTTTAATGTTTCCAATATCTGGTTTGCTTTGTTTAGGGTTTAGAATACTTGGTTAGGCAGCCTGGATCCGAGATGGCTGTTTAACCAGAGAGCTCCTGCACATTGAGGACATACAAAAGCTTTTTTGGGGAATCCTTCGCCACCACCACCCAGGGATCAGCTGGAAAGGAGCCCCCCAACACCTGGACACCCTGTGAGATCGGCTCAAGACCCGCACACACACTGCAGAGGGCTGATTACAAACGCACACGCTTCCCCCAGGCCAGATCAATCCAGAGGCATCCGGACACAGGAAGGACGGGTGAACACTTTACCCACCCCAGCCTGCTTTCCCATCCCTCCAGCTACGATCTGCACCCTCTATTGTGCGGATTGGGGACAGCCGCCCCCTCTGGCTGAAAATTTAGGCCAAGGCTTTTGCAGCCTACAGTTCCCGGAACTAACGGCGCAAATCCCAGAGCTTACAGGCTCCATCTACCACCCACCTGCCCTGCTGATGTCCCCCTGGGCCCTTAATCCATCAAGGGACACTCTCCAGACAGCTTTGGACACCCAGGACTCTCTAGTCGGTCAAGGCCTAAACAGGATTGGAACATACGGCCTGTGTGCTAAAACTTCGCTCTGCCGAACGTTCATATTTGTTCGTTCGGGAATAAACCGAACGTTCCTTCTACTACCGTTCGGGGGCTAGTACCTATTTCTGAAATATGGGTAAATCCAGCAGAAGCACTTCTACACCCCGCACTGGGAAAGAGACTGATCCACAACCACAATACTCCATCCCGGACCTCTTTCAGTGTGGGCAAGCAAGCACCTTCTCAGGCCTCCATGCAGCGCTCCCCAAGCAGCAGCTCTGATTCGCAGGTGGAACGAGGGGAGTCCAGCAGCCCATACCCGTTGCAACCCTTGAGCCTCAATGACTTACAATCGGTCTCTCTGGACATTAAAAATACGCTGACTGCTGCGAGCACTGACCTGAAATCAGATTTACAAGCGGCGGCCCATCGCATCACTTGTGTGGAACAAACAACACAAGTTCGCAGATGCCATTCGACAGGTGCAACGCACATATGACGCCCAGCTACCCCACCTCCTGGAACTACACCACCATGTTGAGGACCTCGACAACCGCGGATGAAGACACAACATTAGGGTGAGGGGGATTCCCGAGGGTGTGGAACCAACTGCCATCCCACAAACTCTCTGCGCCATATTCAATGACCTGCTCGGGCGCCCGGCAGACTCTCCTATTGAGATGGAAAGAGCCCATCAAGCGCTGCGGCCCCCTCCAGGGACTCTGAGCCTCCGAGAGACATAATATGCTGTATGGTTAACTTCCCTCTCAAGGAAGAAATCCTCCGCAAAGCACGGGACAGAGGCCGAATACTGTTCAATGAGGCTGAAATTAAACTATTCCAGGATCTTTCACAAATAACAGAACCGACGTGCCTTACACCCCCTGTTGGAGGCACTACGCTCCCGAAATTCCCATTTTGCCTCTCAGCTTCCGCTAGGGGTCGTTCAGCTCTTCTGCGTACACCAGAAGACCTCCAACCATTCTGTGAGCAACATGATCTACCCCAGATTGATCTGTCGGATTGGTATGCCTTCTTTTTCCTACAGAGCCCTGGCAAACGGTATCACACAACCCCTCACCGAAGGCACAGAGACAGCGACCCAGACGCCGCAGAATGGACCCGACGACGCCGGAAGAACGCCCCTCCCGTAGAGACCTGAGCCACTCTGGCTCTGGAGTCTCCTCCACTCCTCACAGGAGCCGAGCAGGCGGCTAACATCCCTCTGGGGCATTAAATCTATGGACCCTTCACTTGACTTTCCTGGATTCCACCCAGTTATGTTACTACTACGTTCTCCGTTTCCTGTCCCCCAGCCTATCTAGAGAAGACATGCAGGATATTGACATGTTCGTCAGAGACCACAGCCATGCCCGGCTTTATCTTCATCAGACTGCAACGTATTATCTACCTGACACTGTACTCAGGTAATTGCATGCTCTCCGTGGTAAACATTCTTAACCGCCCCTCAACAGCGGCGATACCTCTCAGTATCCCACACAGAACTTGTCTGTCAACTGCTTCATTCCCCATCTAATGAATAACGTCACACACCCTGTCTCCCACCCTGGACTACAGGCACTGATGCCCAATATTCCTGGGTCCAGCAATATTGCGGATTGATACCTTCTTAGCAGAACAGTCCTGCCGTATTGAACCGAGACCAACGCTGTTGATGTCTACTTCCTCACGCCCCTACTCATATGAGGAACTGATGTCCCCAGTACTCTGATTCTGCACTGAATCTATCCTGGGAGGCGGGTGAGGCTGGGGTCCCAGTGACGGGAGGCCCGATTACACTGCTATTCAACCCGGCCACTTAGGAAGTTTCTCCTATGCTAACATCACGGTGGCTGTGCAGTGACAGTAGAGAGATCTACTTATTGCCTACACATATGCTCAAGCCCTTCCCCCATTGTGGATGTTGGGGCCAGCCGTGTGGGGGGCCTCAGCCAGCCTGACCCCTCATAGCACCTTCACTGTCTTTTATAGAGTATAAGATATAAACCACTTTCGCAACAGAACACCATAACTGCTGAGGGCTGACCAAACTTCCCTCTGTAAATCTAGATGCCGGTAGTTCACTGATGAGTTGATAAGTGTGGGCGTAGCCGCATTGGCCATTAGGTGCAGAAACCACAGTGCACGCCTACAGGACATGATTAAGTTCTGCAGAGCAAATAAATTCATATAAAATGAAAGCTATACAGTACATTATTAATATCCAATAATTTCTGGTTCCGACTGAGATCCCTGCAAATTTATTTCAGACCAAAACATCACTAGTCAGCATACAACTGGGGGAGCGTAGATGGAGAAAGTTCCACTTAGACACGGGTTACTATGGTTTAATACTTCTTTTGGATCTAGTCGTTTGGAAGTTTGGTGGCCTCCAGCTTAACATGTTTACTATGCTTTAACTCTTGCAGTTTGTATTTAAATGCTGTGCTTCCAGGATGACCTTTTACGACTCCAGGTAGCCCCGACACAATTATTTTATCTAAGTTAGTCTCGTTGAGATTCCCACTCCACTTAATTATCCTCTTAGCCCTCTTATGTGAAACATCTCTTTTTTTTTTATTTTTGTATTCTTTTTTCTCTTTTTCCACCTCAGTATGCTGCCAGTCCGCTTTAAATCAGCTTGACTCTTTCTTCCGAAAGCTGGCTTGCTTACATCATTGTGGTTTCTTTCCCCCGTTTTTTTTTTTTTTTTTTTTTGTCTGCTTTTAAAATCTTAGTTCTTTTATTTATACAAAATCTTTCTACATGCCCTCTTCCCCTTCTTCCCTACCCCCTCCCCCCTCCAGGTCTTCCATTACTGTCCCTTCTCCACACCTAATATCTCTAGATATTTTTGTGATTTTTTAAAGCTCGCCCACATTTCCCATTTTCCCTTTCTTTGGGTGGACCCATCTGCTTCGCTATCAGAATCAATATTCAAATGCTCCAGGTTTGCTATTTCTTCCACTCTGTAGCACCATTCCCTTAGCGAAGGATGTTCTTTCTTTTGCCAGTTTTTTTGGTATTAGATTCTTGGCTACATTTAGGAGTGTTGGCACTAGCGTTTTTGTGTACTGTGGGCTTTTCTTCCAAGTGGAATGGGCACACCCAGGGGTCTAACTTTATTTCTTCTTGAGTTATTGTTTTTATTAACTCTATTACCTTTCCCCAGTATTCTTTAATGGTTGGACAGTCCCACCATAAATGTGCCATTGTCCCTTTTTTATCACATCCTCTCCAGCATTTTCCTGTCTTGTCCTTCTGGAATTTTACCTCTCTAGCTGGTGTCCAATACCATCGGGAGATAAATTTATAGTTTATCTCCCATGTTTTGCAGTCTATAGCTGTCTTATGTGCCTGCGTCATTATTTTCCCCCACTGTTGGTCTGTCCTTCGTATTCCCAGTTCTTCCTCCCACCTGTCAATAAATGGGGGCCGTTCCTCTCCACTCAATTCCTGCAATACTTTGTACATTTCGGACACCCCTCCTTTCTTATCCCCTCTCATACATGCTTTTTCTAGTATCGACAGATCACTCCCTTTCCACTGTGGTTTTGGTAGGTTGTCCACAAAGTGTTTCAGTTGGAAGAACCGCCATTCATTGATCTTAGTGAATTTCTCGATATGTTTTAATTCCTCTAATGTCTTTATTTTCCCGTTGTTCATTATATCCCTTAGTTTTATTGACTCATCTTTAATCCATTTCCCGTGTCTTTCCTCCTGTCTGGGTGCAAAATACCTTGTCCCCTGTAGTGGTGTGAGTGGTGAGTTATACTTCCATTTTCCTATTTTTAATGTGTTGTCCCAAACTCTTAGTGCTTTATGCGTGAGATCGCTAGTGTTTGCATCTAAATTTCTAAATTTCGGTGGTATCCAAATCATTTTTCCTAGTTGTGTTTTGCTGAGTGTATTTTCTATTTTTGTACATTTTTTCCCACTCCCGTTATGGACCCATCCAATCGCTCGTGCCAATATATTTGCTAAGTAATATTTTTTTATATCTGGTAGTGCAAGCCCTCCTCTTGTCTTCCCCCTATTCAACACCGTTGTTTTTATCCTCGGTTTCTTATTCCGCCATATAAAACGTGTTTTCTTCATGATCTGAAAAAATTCTTGTGGGATATGTATTGGGAGCATTTGAAATTTGTATGTAATTTTTGGTAATATAATCATTTTTATTGCATTTATCCACCCTATCCAGGATAGGGGTCTTTGGGTGATTCTCCTTACTTCCTCTTTTATCTCATTCAGTAGGGGAATATAATTTTGATGGTATAACCCCTCCACGGTGCTAGTGATCTTTATTCCCAAAAAGCTTAAGTTTTCGTTGTTCCATTTTAAGGGAAACTCCCTCTGTATCTCTCTCCCCTCTTTTTTGCTGTTATTTATGAACATGGCTTCGGACTTACTATAATTGATTTTAAAATTAGATAATTCCCCATATGTTTTCAGGACCTTCATTAAGTTATGCAGAGAGTCTCTCGGGTTGCTGACGTATATTAATATATCATCGGCATAAGCCGCTGTTTTGTGCTCCTCTTCTCCCACTTGAAAGCCCCTTATTAGGGTAGCTGGAACAGAGGTTTTTATCTTTCCCCTCCTTTGGAATGACAGTGATTGTAGCCATCAAGGCTTCATTTCTCATGTCCCAGCTGCTTCCAATACCATTCATATAATGACATGCTCTCGGGACCAGGATTTCCTTAAATTTTTTATAATAGCTGATTGAGAATCCATCCGGCCCAGGGCTTTTTCCTGATGCTGTATTCATGATTGCTCGGTCAATTTCTTCTTCTGTTATTGGGGCTTCTAAGGTACTTATGTTTGCCTCTTCTATTCTCGGTAGCTTAGCTGCTTCTAAAAATTCCCTGATTCTGCCTTTTCTCTGTTCTTCTTGTTGAGGTGTCCCTTCTTTTCTGACTGAGTATAACTTCCTATAGTACTCCAGGAAGCTTTTTACTATTTCTCTTGTTTTATATGTCAAATTCCCAGTCCCACTCTGTATCCTTTCTATATAGTTCCTAGATTTTTTTCTATTCAGGGTTCTAGCTAGATGTTTCCCTACTTTGTTGCCCCCTTCAAACCTCTCTTTTCTTATTTTGTTAAATGTAATTCGGGTCTCTTGTTCAATCAATTCTTTTAATTCCTCTCTTTTCCCCATTAAGTCCTGTAGAGCCTCTTTCCTTCCTTTTTTATGATCTTGTTCTAGTGCTTGTAATTGATTTATAATTTCCTCTCTCTTTCTACTTCTTTCCTTCTTTTTTTCTGTTTCTATGGCAATCAATACCCCTCTTATGTAGGCCTTATGCGCCTCCCATACTGTAGAGGCGGGGACCCCCTCTGTGGTATTTATTTCAAAATATTCTCTTATTTCTCTTTTTATTCTCTCTGTGGTTTCCATGTCGTTAAACAGTTCCTCATTTACTCTCCACTCATAGTCCCTCCCTCCGGCCTCCTTAAGATCTAATACCATAGTTACTGGGGCATGGTCTGACAGGGTTAGTACCTCAATGTTTGTTTTTTCTACCTGTTCCAGGATTCTGTGTTCCACCAAGATGTAATCCAGTCTGGAATAGGTCCCGTGCACGTGGGAAAAGAACGTGTAATCCTTCACTTTGGGGTGCAATATTCTCCATATGTCTATCAGCTGGTTTTGGTAGATCTTCCTTTTTACCCCCCTTATCTTATCGTTCGATATCCCACGTGCACGGGACGTGCTATCCAGTTCCTGGTCTATTCCAAAATTGAAGTCTCCTGCTACTATAACGAAGCCTTTCTTAAAATCCATCAGATTTTCTAGTACCTTGGAGAGAAAACCCGCAGGATTTTTGTTCGGGCAATATACATTTACTAGGGTACATTCTTGATTATTCAACCTTCCTTTCAGGAATATATACCTCCCTCCTGGGTCCGTCAGCCTTTCCCCCAGAGTGAACCGTATTTTCTGCGAAAAGCCAATGGCCACCCTCTTCGCTCTTTTCGTCGGGGAGTCTCCATAATACCAATTTGGGAAATTTTTCGAGTAAATTCTTGTATTGGTGTCTAGTGTTAGGTGTGTCTCTTGCAGAAATACGATTTCAGCTGAGTACCGTTTTAATTCTTGTAGGATTTTATACCTCTTTACTGGGCTTCCCATTCCGCGAACGATGTATGTTATAGCCACTACCATTTTCTCTTGTCATTACCCCTCCATCGCCCCCCCCAAAAGCGGAGAGGGGGGGAGGGGCGGGGAGCAACCTGTATTTTAGGCTGCCCTCTTCCCCTTCTATCACCTTTCTTCTGCACCCTACCTTCCTGGAAGACCTGGATCCCCCCTCCCTTCCCCCCCTCCCCCCGATCCCTAAGGGGCTTATAGGTCTTCCCGAGACCTTTCCACCTGAAGGGGGACAATACTTCCCCCATCCCGGTTGCCCTTAGGGGCTGGAGCTTTTCCTTGCGCCAGTTTCCGAGTTGCTGTTCTCTTCCTCGGAGTATCCCTTCTCCCATCTGACCCTGGATATCCGCCTACCGCACCCTCACTTCTTCACCCATCCACCCCGCCCCGTCACCTTATCTCCTCTCCTTTTCTCTTTTCTTCCCCCCCCCCTCCCCTTCTTCTCTTCTACCCTCCCTGCTTATTTGTTTTCTTAGTCCTCTTTTATGTTATCTTCTCCCACGTCTCTTCTTGCCCCAAATCAAGCGTTACTTCCTCTTCATTCCAGCCGGGTATGTCTGGTTTAGTTATGTCCAGTTTTTTGCAGAAGTTCTCTGTTTCTTCCGGGAACCTCAGTGTTGCCGATCTTCCATCTTTTTTACCTATGAGCGCAGCAGGGAACCCCCATGAGTATTGGATTCCCTGCGCTCTCATCTGGTCTAGTAATGGTTTAAGTGTTTTTCTTCTTTCTCTTGTTTCCCTGGCGAGGTCCGCAAATACTTTTATTTCCTCTTCTTCGTACCTTACTGGGCTTCTGGATTTCAATTTTTGCCAGATTTCCTCTTTATCCCTATAGTTATGGAAACGGACAATGACATCTCTAGGTACCTCTTTTCCCATATTGCTAGGTTTCCGAATTCTGTGCACTCTCTCAAATTTTTTTATCTTCTCTGTGGGCGTCTTTCCTAGCATGGGACCGAACACTTGTCCATAGTATTTTGCAGGTCCTCTGGTTGTGTCTGTGGGGCTTCTGGTATTCCGCGTACCCTGAGGTTCTTCCTTCTGCTACGGTTCTCTTGGTCTTCCAGTCTATATTTGATGTTTCTCTGCTCCTTTCGGATTCTGGACATCTGTTCCCTCAGCTTTTTAATCTCACCAGCCTGTTTATCAATTTTCTCTTCTTTTTCTTCTACTCTCCTTAGTATATGGCCCAAATCTTCCCGTATGCCGGTCATGTCCCCTTTAAGGGATCTCTCTAGCCTCTCAAACATTTCCGCCATTTCCATTTTTGTAGGCATCTGCGTCTCCTTTTGCTGTTCCTCCGTTATCATGTTTAACTGGTCACTTCTCCCTTGGGCCTCGGGGTCTGTTCCTTGTGGAAGTCATTTTTGTGGTCCTTTGCCGCTTTCTTTTTGTTTGCTCCTTGTTCCCAACTGTTCAGTCAGGCTAACCTGCCCCTTTTCCTGGACCATAAACTTTTTTATTGTGTTTGGGCTTGCGCTCGCCCTCGGCGGGTTGCCTCCCCCGCCTTTCACCACTTTGCCCATTTCTCCCTTTTCCTGGGCTTGATCCCGGAGATAGGGGAGGGATGGGTCCCCAGGTAACCCCCCCCCGGGTCTCTTTATGTTCCTCTTTGTGTCTGGTGGGTTTATATGTTTTTAATTTTGTATATATATATATATTTTTCCCTCTTTTTTTTTTTTTTTGAAGCAGCGAGGCACAGTGTTTTTCTCTTCCTTGGGGTATCCCCTCTTTACTACGGGGTTCTCCTAGGGGTTTGAGGGGTGCTAAGGGGTTGCTTTTTTGTAGTTACCTCCAAGTAGGGGTAGTAAGAGAGGTAGTGAGATAGTTCTTGTGGAGGTAGAAACCGAGCTATTAACTCTGGGTTGATCTCAGCTTGGTACAGTGTCTGTATTGCTTGATCAGGCTGGGTTTTATGTGGGGTCCTGATGCCACTGTCTCAGTACTGGGAGAGGCTGCTCTGCGCTGTCTGTATTGTCTTGCAATGTTGAGGGGGGGAGGGGGAGTCTGTATGAAGCACTTTCAGCCCGTCAATTATTGGCAGCTCAATCTAGTTTGAGAAGCTTAGGGTAGGAAAAAGACAGGGAGCAGGAAAACAACCCGTTGCTGTGGGGGTCCCTGAGCATGTCAGATGCTCACCGAGCTCCCTGTTTCCCTCCTGTCCCATTCCATGTTTAATGTCTTCTCTGGCTCCTGTAGTGCCCGACCCCCTCCTCACCTTTCTCTTCAGCCTGTCCTCCTGCTGTGCTGGCAGGTCCGCCCCCCGATTGGATCTGTGATACTATGTGTCCTCCAGGTACCGCTGTGCCAGCTCCCCCCCTTTCCCCAGCACTTACCGGCTCCTCGGTGCAAGTTCCAGTCCCCTTTTCTCTCCGGTGTCAGGGTTCGGCAGGGGTGCAGGCTGTTCTAGGTCTGGTTCTCCTATTTGTGGCGACGCTTCTCCTTTCCTTCCTGCTCTCCGGATCCTTCTCCCCCGAGTACCTTGTGGAGTGGGGCCCCGTGCTCTTCCGGTCGCCCGATCGGGCTTTGGGGCGGGCGGAGGGGGGGGTGTTAGGTCTGTTTCGCCGGGTCTAGGCGTGCAGAGCGGGCGCATGGAAGCCTGTCAAGCCCTCTTGTGTGTCTCCATCTCCGCTGGAGGGTGCTGCGGCTCTCGCTCCGAGGTCTGGCTCGGGCTTACGCTGACGCCATGTCCAGCTCCTCCCCTGTGATCGTGAAACATCTCTTGATCCTTGCTTGACTCACTATCCCCAAACAGCAGTCCCATTGGACACCTGCTGAAAATCCAGACCTACTTCTCTAGGCAAGGGAGTACTTCTACCTTCGCCTCTGGTATCTACTAGCGGACACACAATGTCTGCCCCCAAATCTCTTTGACCCCCTCTGAAAGGTCTTGATTCTCTATTCTCTCCAACCAACCTTCCTTTCTATCCCCCCTCTTTCCTTCTCCCTCTTTCTCCTACCTCGCCCCTTTCACTTTTTCTCCTTTTTCTTTTTTTCTTTCTCCCGATGTCTGGGCTCGCCCCCCCCCCCCCGCACCTGGCGACCCTGCAGCAGGCAGAAATTCACAACATAAAGATGAATTCAAGTAAAGCAGCTCCGATATCCCTAAAATGCATTTCCCTTAATGCCAAGACGTAATGCCTGACCGTGCTCACTAAGCAAAAAGCCCAATTCATTTTCCTACAAGAAACCCACTTTCGATCTGACTCTATCTCCAAACTTAAAAACCATATCTACCAGACCGCACTCCACGCCACAAATTCACACGCTAAGACCAAAGGGGTTTCTATATTGATATCCAAACATGCAAATTTTCACATCACTGACTCCCTCATGGATCCAGAGGGAAGGTACTTATTTATTAAATGGAGATACGCTTCCAAACCCCTTACATTAGCAAACATCTATTGCCCCAACGAACATCAGGTCTCCTTCTTCAGGAAAACCTGTGATCGCTTGATTTCAAGAGGGCATCGTATTACTAGGCGGAAATTTCAATACACACTAAACCCAGACATCGACATCTCATCAGGTACATCTTCACTACCCTATTGAGCACTCCACTCCTTCCACTCCTTTGAGCTGTCGCCGTCACGTTCGGATCACGTTCGGATCAGACGTGCTCCGTTTGGGTCGTCGTATGGCCACGGCTCTGACGCATTTCGTCACTTCCGACTTGGTCACAAGGGCCCTTGTGACCAAGTCGGAAGTGACGAAACGCATCAGGGCGTGGCCATACGACGACCCAAACGGAGCACGTCTGATCCAAACGTGATCCGAACGTGATCCAAACGTGATCCGAACATGACGGCGACAGCTCGAAGGAGTGGAGTCGAGTGGGGGTCACGGACGAGTCACTGATCGGGAAGGACTGCTCAGATGTTTCCATATCATTTTCCTGATACTTCCACATGCATGTAAGCGCATTTTAAATCTTATTAGAATTGAAGTTTTTAAGTGATACACTATGGGAGTTTCTTTATGCTTATCTCCTACATGAATACTATTTTTTGTGGAGTTGATGAGACAGCAAGAGTCTTTTAAGCAGAACATCTTGAGTATGGATATAATGGGCAGTGGATGGAGTACATAATGCCTAGTGGAATACAGGTTACCTCCATGTGCTGATTAACCAGGAGCGTTCTGGTGAGCCTCAGTGTGATTGTTCTATTCACGTGGTGGCACAGGTGGAGGATTTAACCATTTGACTTTTCTTCATGCACTGAAGATTACACATTTATGGACTGTTTTGCATTGGCACTTTATATGTGTTGTTTTTCTTTCACATTAATCGCGCTGCTAAAGAACTATGGACTATTAGTTATATGATATTTTTCAAACTTTACACATAGCATCTGCAATCTGGTTTATTGTTTGCACAATATGTATTTTATTTTTTGCACAATATTTATTTGAATATTTTCTTGTATTTAGTTTTAGCGCAGTGTTTCCAGTTTATTATAATATGAACAATGTGTTCCTGTACACCTGCTGTATTTTCTTCAAATAAATCTTTGTGGAAAAAAAAAGAATACTTGGTTAGGAAGGGGAGAAACACTAACCACTTCCATACCAGGCACTACCACCCCCCCCCCCCCCCCTTATCATCCAGCCCAATTTTCAGATTTCAGCAATAAATGAAAAAAGACTTTTTTTTTAAAAAAAAAGTGCTTTTCTTTGTTTCTGTTATGAAATTTTTCAAATAAATAATTACATTTAGCCCAAAATGCATTCTGCTACATTTATTTGGTAAAAATAATTATTATTATTTAGTCTGTGTGAAAGTTACAGAGTTCACAAACTACAGTATATATCTGAAAACTGATCAATCCTGATGTACTGAATGCCTATCTCATTTCTTGAGGCCCTAAAACGCCAGGACAGTACAAATACCCCCCAAATTACCTCTTTTTTGGAACGTAGAAAGTCCAGGTATTTAGTAAGAGGCATAGTGGGTTTTTGAAGTTGTACGTTTTTGTCATAATTGATTGGAAAATTAAGAAATTAAAAAAAAATTCACATTTTTTAAAATATTTTTTATGTAATGTTACCAGTTCAGTACAGCATCATTATATAACTGGTGTGGTGGTGATCAGGGACACTGACTGGAGCAGTATGAAAAAATAAGTTATATTTTTAAAAAAAAAAATGTTTCATTTTTTATTTCTTATTACTTTTTTTTTCTTTTGATCTTTTCTTTAAATTTTTTTTGTGACCATATTAATATAATGGTACCATAGTAACATTGTACTTCTCTGGGGAAGTGATCATGATTTTTTCTTCTTTTTATAACTTATATTTTCTTATAGCAGTGCATTACATTGCTATAAGCAAGCAATTTACTGAATGAAACTGATTTGTTTAGTCTGTTTTGCTGTGAATAGCTGTGACTGGTCAAAGCTAATCACATGGTACATATGTGCTGTGTTTGGCCCTGTCTGAATATCTGTCTAATCACAGCTAACAACAATCAAACAGACAAATCACTGCTAGCAACACAATTACACACATTGGATGGCATGAAAGAAAGCCATCCATTGTGTACAACTGTCATGTGACCTGCTGTGATTTCTCATGGCGGTCTCATGGTACTGGCAACAAGCTGGTACTCTGTATAGTCATTGGCTGTAACCCGTGGACACAGCCAGCGACAGATTGTGCCGCTGCGCAGCCTCATGGCCGAGTGATCGGCACTTTCTGAGAGGAAGTTTTACCTCCACTCAGGATAACAAAACCATTTCCGGGCCGTCATTTGTCTATAGGCTGGAAAGGAATTGGTTACTAACTGGAGCTTTAACATTGGAAAATAATTACGAAGCACCAGATTGCCACATTAACAAACATGTTTCTTGTATGGTTTTATATGAAATTACTGTTTACCATGGCAACATTTTGGATTTAGGAGTGAAATTGTTATTGGAATATACAGTATACTTAAGGCTCTCACCTGTGTATATCCATAGACCCCTAGCATTTGTGCCATTGGAATCGTTGTCACTGAAAAATGATCTCCAATAAAACCCACAAGTTTTACTTTTGCAGAACACAAGTAATTAGCGACTGTCTTCTGTGGTCCAGATAAAATTTGCAGAACATTTCTAACAGCCCTAGAGGGATCTAAGGATGAATCAGTAATATGATATCCCAGGGTAATATTGGGTAAAATTTCCTTGTCCTGGTTAATTTTGTGTATAGCAAAACGAAAAATCAAGATGTTTAAGATTGATCGCAGATCATCACTGTAGATGCAAATACATATACTTATGTTAAAAAATCTATAAAAACAAAGTTATCATGACATGGCAAGCAAATGAAAAGAAGGCTATTGTTAAGTAGGTATGAGAAATCCGACAAAGTACGATTCACAAGAGGTTTGGTGAGCCCAATGAAAAGTCCACAAATCCTGAAGATAAAGCTAAACCCCATTGAAGTTTATGTGAGTCAAATCTTATCTTATTTTTCCTGACCTTTTTCAGGGCCAATTTGCATGCTTTTCTTTACAACAATCCCACCATTGGGCCTACTCTGCTGGTAGGACACAGGACCTGCTCAAGGACAAACCTGTCTTCTCCCCACTCCCCACTGTTCCCTGTCTTGGGAAACATGAGATTTCCGCCGGGAACCGAACCAGGACCCTTCCGTGAGCTTAGGGAAAGGGGACTCTATCAAGCCTCCCATTTTCTATGTTCTGACAATTGGTACTCTGTCTCCGAGCTTACTCGGCCGGACAGCAAGTTCAAATTACCCTTTTGGTCGGCGCTCCAGCTACGACACTTCCTTTGCTCCCTAGACCCCCCAGTGCAATTTCGCAGCAATCGAACTCTCTTTGAATCATACTGCGAGGGTACAGATCCCTTGCCTCATGCCCTTTCTAAAATGTACGCCCTGCTCATGACTCCTCATGAAGACTTTACTATGCCGAGTATTGACAAGTGGGAAAGGGACCTAAACAGGACCTTCTCCGAAGCCCAGCGCCACAACAACATACACCTTTCTTTAACCACTTAACAACCGCCCTATAGACAAATGAAGTCTACAGAGCGGTTGCTTAATTCTGGGAGGACGTCTATTGACGTCCCTCCAGAATCGCGCTTCCCGCGCGCCCCCTGGGGCGCGCACACGGGAACATCCGTGACCGTCGGGTCCGGGGGACCCGACTGATCACGGATCGTGGTGAATGCCCGCTGTGAGCGGCCTTTTACCACGTGATCGCGCCGGCTTTTCTCTCCTCTCCGCACCGATCGGTGCAGTGTGAGAGGAGAGAGGGGGGAGAGAGGACACGCTGCAGCGCTGTGGGCTATGTGTAATGCCCACAGCGCTGCTAGGTGACAAAATACACCCCCACCATCTATTTACCAGCCACCCACCACCCACCCAGCCATCATCAGCCACCCACCACCCACCCAGCCATCCACCCCCCACCCATCCTCATCCAATCCATCCTCACCCACCCACCCATCCTCACCCAATCCATCCTCACCCACCCACCCATCCTCACCCAATCCATCCTCACCCACCCACCCATCCATCCATGCTCACCCATCCATCCATGCTCACCCATCCATCCATCCATGCTCACCCATCCAGCCATGCATGCTCATCCACCCAGCCGTGCTCATCCATCCATCCATCCATGCTCACCTACTCAGCCGTGCTGAAC
>BLSH010426259.1:18404-38023 GCA_018402905.1 Glandirana rugosa
AAACATTTTTTTACTTAAAAAGAAGCAAAGACAATATTTTAAAACGTTTAAACATTAAAAAGAAGTATTGAAAACCGGTTTTAAATATGACGATGGATAGAAACCATTTTTTTTGTTTGTTTAATCACATATAATAAACCAGAAACACTTCCAATATCTCAGATGTTCGATACCACGGTTAGTGACTTATAACTAGTGTGAACTAAATGACTGCCGGATAGAGTAACGGGCTCTGGGATTGTTCGGTCCTTTCGTGATTATGGGGGGTTTAATGGGGAAGAACCTTTCATCTGTAAGGTTCCATAAATCATTCTCCGTACCACTTAAAAAACTTCAACATTAAAAAAGGGTGTTAAGAAACGTTTTAATTAAAAAATAAAAAAAAGGGGGGTTTTAACAGTATACAATTGTCCAATTTGCAAAGAATTGTGGGAAAAAATTACAACTTCAAAAAATTCACCATGCCTCTTACTAAATACCTTGGAATGTCTACTTTCCAAGAAGGGGTAATTTGGGGGGTATTAGTGCTTTCCTGGCTTGTTAGGGTCTCGGGCAATGAGATAGGCCGTCAGTAAATCAAGTGTGATCAATATTCAGTGATTGGCACCATAGCTTGTAGACTCTATAACCTTCACAAAGACCAAATAATATACACTAATTTGTTTGTTTTTTTTACCAAAGATAGGTAGCAGTATAAATTTTGGCCAAAAGTTATGAAGAAAAATTACAAATTTGCAAAATTTTATAACAGAAACGAAGAAAAATTCATTTTTTTACAAAATTTTCGGTCTTTTTTAAATTGTAGCGCAAAAAATAAAAAACCCAGCGATGATTAAATACCTCCAAAAGAAAGCTCTATTTGTGTGAAAAAAAGGACGCAAATTTCATATGGGTACAATGTTGCATGACTGAGTAATTGTCATTCAAAGTGTGAGAGCGCTGAAAGCTGAAAATTGGTCTGGTTGTTAAGGGGGTTTAAGTGCCCAGTGGTCAAGTGGTTAAAGACATCTATGTGCACACGCGCGCAAGAGACTAATTACAAACTCCTGACGCCATGGTATCTCACCCCGTCGGTTTTGAGTAGCTGTTACCCCGGGACATCTGACCGCTGTTGGAGGTGCGGGGTGGAGAGGGGTACCCTCATTCATATATTCTGGACCTGCCCGAAAATTCAACCCTATTGGGCTGAGGTAGGGAGGATCTCTCAGTTATTCACGGATTTCCCCATCCCAATGGACCCGGCCTTCTTCTTGCTCCACTGTTCACAAATCCCGATACGGACTTATAAAAAGTCAGTGCTGCGCCACTTGCTCAACGCCACCAAGGCCTGTGTCACACTGTGCTGGAAAGACCCCGAACCTGCCACCCATTTCGATGTGGCTGCACAAAGTCAGAAAAGTCAACTCCTTTGAAGACCTGGTATTGACCGCTCGAAACAAGCAAGAACGATACACGAAAACATGGGCATACTGGAATATGTTTGTATATTTGGACGAGGGGAGGTCCCTCCTGGGAAATTACCAGGGGAATTAGGAGCCCTTCAACATACATAGAGCCCGGAATATGCCTCACAAGATTTTGGTTCCCTCCCTCCCCCCTTATTATTTTTTTTTTCTCTTCTTCTCGGCTTTCTCTCCCTTCTGTAAACTGATGTAACGTATTATCCCAATATTTTCCATTTCTCTTTTGAACGGATCAAAATTTGAATTACCTATAATGTTGGATATAAAAGTTTTGTGCACAGTAGCTGATTGTCTGTATGTTAGATGATGGCCTTCCTTAGGCTACGGTTTCTTATCTTACAGAATGCTTTGTGTCTGAATACGTCCTTCATAGATCTGTAACCCTGTACCTGATCTGACGCATGTATTCTTTTGCTGTTGCACATGAAGAAATAAAGAATTTGAAAAAAAATAAAAAAATAAAACACAATACAGTATATACCCAAATTTTTTTTTACAAAATATGAAAGATAATGTTATGAGTAAATAGACACCTAACATATAACGATTTACAATTGCGCATGCAAACATTTTCATAGGTGACGCTTTAAAAATTTCTCACAGGTTACCTATTTAGAGATGCAGAGGAGGTCTAGAGCTATAATTATTGCTCTTGCTATAATGTTCATGGTGATACTTCAGATGTGTGGCCACTTTCATGAGAAAGCCAGCTGCTGGCTGGAAAAAAAATATGGGGTATGGTTGATAGCTTCAGACATAACCCTTGCAAACTGCAACATATATATAAATATTGCGGTCAGCAAGTGGTTAAAAATGACACAAAAGGGAGGGCCTGGCAACTACTCAGCAAGATGGCTGTATAATTCTGGAGCTCTGGCATATCACATCAACACCGCTCTCTAGCCCTGACAAAGCTAATTTGTCTGCCTTCCTGGACAGCTGAACACCCACTCACGCTCAAGGCATGTGGCAGTACCGACAGGAAGAGATGCTGATCAAGAAACAGTCATTTATTTCCCCTCCATATTTGCTGGTCCTTTCCAAAATGGCAGTGGAGCCCAAATCTTCACTGCCAACCATGGACCTCTAGTGGCAGACTCATCAGCTCAGCAGCAGAACATAGGGCAGACTATGGGTCATGTAGAAGACCCCTGCAATCAGGACAAAATACTCCAGCTACACAAAGCTCAGCAAAATCAAGACACAGAAGGGAATCAGCTGCTGACTCTGATGAGGACCCCTAGATGGAGGTGAGCAACACTCAGTTAAAAGCACACTCTGAACCCATTTAGCCAGACCCTATTGCAGTTTTCCCCACATCAGAGCAACCTGTTTCTGACACTACCTTAAAGGAATTGTTACTATGTCTCTGCTCTTCCATACAATCTGATATCCTCTCTTCTCTAACTCATTGTCAACTTGAGATCCAGGAGCTAAGAGGCAGAGTGGGACACATGGAAGATAAAATGGGCGAGATCACCACTTCATTCATTGCCTTAGTAGACTCACACACATCTCATCAAGAGAACCTTTCATTTTTAAGCCAAGGTGGCTGATCTAGAGGGCAGGTCACGTCACAACAACCTAAAAATTAGAGGCATTCCAGAGACAGTACAAGCTCCTCAGCTACCCCACTTTGTCCATGACTTATTTAAAGCAGTCATTCCTAATCTCACATCCGCTGACTTCACAATTGACAGGATGCACCGCATCCCAAAACCATCCTTCCTTCTCCCAGAAGTTCAGAGCGAGGTCTTACTTTGCATTCATTTTTTCCAAGTAAAAGAGAAAATATTAGAGGCTTCCCATCGTACAGACCTACTCAGGCTGCTAACCTTTAAGTACTCCCAGACTTCTCGCTATACACCCTACAGCTCCAATGTAACCTAAACTCTATTACCAAATCCTTGTGAAACCATAAAATTATCTATAAATGGAAATACCCAACCAAGATGTATGTGACTCTCCAAGGTAAATCATTCATAATTACCTCACTGGAGGAATGCCTCCATCTCCTCAAGACCTGGGGAATCATACCTGACACACATCCAAATCTTGCAAGCTCTTCTCGCCAGATACCTAAACAGGTACATTCTGACTGGCAAAGAGTGTACGGGAAATCATCATCCTCTTCACATAACACCTAGAGACAACTTCTCAATGACAGTGCCTGGTCCCAGAGTGAAGTTCCAGATGCTAGAAGGTGCACCTTCCATCGTACCCTGTACCCTGTGAAGTTATGCAGTGGATACTGCTCATTTGGTTCTTTACAGACCTATATTTTATGTTCCTTTGTACCTTCTGGCCTTGACAGGCCTCTTTGCTAATGCTCGTTTGGGGGCTTTTGCCACCAACCAATTTCCTTACCTACTTAATTCTGTGCACTCCTAAGAGAGATGAACCCACTGGAGAGGTACTTGTTGATTTTTTCCAGTTTTATGATTTTTTCCATTTTATTAAAATTTTGGCTGAACCTCTTAAACTGTATCCATCAAGAACACTCTTTTCGCAAACATGGAGAATACTTATAGTCCAACAACTTCTGACACTACCAACCTACTATTCATAACTGTCCAAATTCTTCAGAGAAATCTACCTAAGAATTGCAACATCGCTTACTACAACCATTGGGGCAGTAAAAATGGCTCTTAAGATCGATCCTCTGAATGTCTAGGGCCTGGATCATCCAGCAAAACGTTGTTCCCTGTGGAAAGAAGCACTCTCTAACAAGGCAGATTTGATTGCCATACAAGAAAGTCAATTTCATAAAGACTCTACACCCAAGTGCTCCCATAAGAACTACCCACATATATTCTAAGCATTGACTCACGCCAAGAAAAGGGGAGTCATGATAGCTATACAGTATGCTTTTCCTTACAGAATGCTATTCTAGACCTGGAAGGCGGAGATATCATACTCCTGTGCACCATCAACAATTGTATGTATACTCTGGTCAATGTGTACACTCCCAACTCGCACCAATTGAGATTTTTACTGAAACTATTTGTTATCAAACCACAGCAAACATTCATGTCTTGTTTGTTGCCTACCTTTGCTGCATTTGTCTAGTTAAAGCCCAGGCCTCCCTCACCTGTGTGCTTTAGTAGGCCCTCCTTAGCTGGTCTCCACCCCAGGCCATAATTGGGAACAGGATATAACACCTGGCAGTGCAGGCCTGCATTGCTGATCAACGTTTGTCCGTGTTTGGCTTGTTTGTGGTTGTTCATTTCGTTTGCTCTGAGTCTTATTCCATGTACCAATTTTTGGCTTGTCTGACTATCCCTGCCTGGCTGATACCTCGGTCTTTGGCTTGTTCTGTGTTCCTCCTGTCTGCTTGTAGCCTTGACCCTTTGCTATTCCTCTGACTATTTTTTGCTGTTCCTGTGCTGCTGCTTCCTTTCTTCCACCTGTAGTCAGCCAAGCGTGAGCTAAGGGACCCTGGGGGGCGCGACCTGGATCCAGTTGCAGCCAAATCCATCCTCACCACTAGATCCACTGGTGAACACCCACTGGCTCTTAGACTCCCCACCTTGGGGAAACCGATGCACTAGCTCCCTCTGTTTCAGTGTCCGTGCTCCAGGGGCCCTCTTCCCGCCCGAACTCATTAGTAGAAGTCAGCCATAGGTCCACAACCTTTCAGGTGTGCTACACAACCCTTGGTGCGATCCGCACTCCAGTGGTGCGCACCTGTCACCAGACCTCAGGAGTTGATGCAGTTTGATTAGCCATGGACCCGGCTGATGTGCCGCTGCCTGCGGATGATGCGCTGCAGGGCATAGTCCGTAGACTGGAGACACAAGAGGCTAATCAGATGCAGGTGATGCAATTCCTGCTTTGACCAGCTGCAGGCCTCCCTAGGACCTCCTGTCCAACAACCTCCACCACAGCCTGCGGCTGTATCGGTTCCAGTCACACTCGAAGAAGCTAACCCATTGCAATTACCAGCTCTGTCCCATTACTCTAAGGACTCTAAGTCCTGCAGGGGGTTCCTCAGCCAGTGCACCATTCAGTTTGAGCTTCAGCCTCAAAATTTCCCGTCCAATCGGGCAAAGGTGGCCTACATTATTTCTCTACTGTCCAACAAGGCTTTAGCCTGGGCTGCCCCTCTGTGGGAGAAGAGTGACCCTGTGGTTTCTAGTCTGTCTAGTTTCCTGAAACTTTTTCAAAACATCTTCGAGGAACCAGGTTGTGTCTCTTCAGCAGGCAGCGGCCTTTTACGCCTCCATCAGGAGTCTTTTTCTGTGGGCCAGTATGCCCTCCATTTTAGGATTCTGTCTGCTGAGTTGAACTGGAATAATGAGTAGAGTTGAGCGAACCCGGACTGTAAAGTTTGGGTTCGTACCAGACTTTGGGGTGTCCGTGCCCCGAACCCGGACATTTGAAAAAAAGTCTAGGTTCGGGTTCGGTATTCGGGTATTTTCCGCGCCTTTTCTATAGCTGCAGGGCAGCCAATCAACAAGCGTTTCATTTGTTTGCCCTTAGAAGCCATCACAGCCATGCCTACTAATGGCATGGCTGTAATTGGCCAGTGCATCATGTGACCCAGACTAAATTTGGCGCCTGTTGAATAGCTGCAGGGCAGCCAATCAACAAGCGTTTCACTTGTTTGCCATCAGAAGCCATCACAGCCATGCCTACCATTGGCATGGCTGTGATTGACCAGTGCATCATGTGACCCAGCCTCTATATGAGCTGGAGTCACGTATGCCACGTTTCACATCGTCACAGGCTAGTGTAGGGAGAGGATGCTGCCACAGCTGTGAGGGATAGTTTGCCAATCTAATATGATCTCATCCTGCATTACAGACAGGTTCCTGGCGGTGCTGTGAGGCGAAAGCGTAACGTTCGAAAACCATCTGATACTGGACTAGGTACAGTTTACTTGTGCTGTGAGAGATAGATTACCGATCTAATATGATCTCATCCTGCATTACAGACGGGTTCCTGGCAGTGCTGGGAGGGGAAAGCTTAGCATTCTAAAACCATCTGATACTGGACTAGATACAGTTTACTAGTGCTGTGAGGGATAGATTACCAATCTAATATCATCTCATCCTGCATTACAAACAGGTTCCTGGCGGTGCTGTGAGGCAAAAGATTAGCGTTCTAAAACCATCTGATACTGGACTAGGTACAGTTTACTGGTGCTGCGATGGACAGATAATTGTTCTAAAATCATCTCATCATAGTGTTATAGGGAGAGGTTCCTGCTGCTGGTGTGAGGGACAGATTATTGTTCTAAAATCATCTCATCATAGTGCTAGAGGGAGAGGTTCCTGCTGCTCCTGTGAAGGACAGAGTATTGTTCTAAATTCATCTTATAGTGCTAGAGGGAGAGGTTCCTGCTGCTCCCGTGAGGGACAGATTATTGTTCTAAAATCATCTCATAGTACTATAGGGAGAGGTTCCTGCTGCTCCTGTGAGGGACAGTTTATTGTTCTAAAATCATCTCATAGTGCTATAGGGAGAGGTTCCAGCTGCTCCTGTGAAGGAAAGATTATTGTTCTAAAATCATGTCATAGTGCTATAGGGAGAGGTTCCTGCTGCTGGTGTGAGGGACAGATTATTGTTCTAAAATCATCTCATAGTGCTATAGGGAGAGGTTCCTGCTGCTCCTGTGAGGGGAAGATTATTGTTCTAAAATCATCTCATAGTGCTAGAGGGAGAGGTTCCTGCTGCTGGTGTGAGGGACAGATTATTGTTCTAAAATCGTCTCATCATAGTGCTATAGGGAGAGGTTCCTGCTGCTGGTGTGAGGGACAGATTATTGTTCTAAAATCATCTCATAGTGTTAGAGGAAGAGGTTCCTGCTGCTGGTGTGAGGGACAGATTATTGTTCTAAATTCATCTCATAGTGCTACAGGGAGAGGTTCCTGCTGCTGGTTTGAGGAACAGATTATTGTTCTAAAATCATCTCATAGTGCTAGAGGGAGAGGTTCCTGCTGCTCCTGTGAGGGACAGATTATTGTTCTAAAATCATCTCATCATAGTGCTAGAGGGAAAGGTTCCTGCTGCTCCTGTGAGGGACAGATTATTGTTCTAAAATAATATCATACTGCTAGAGGGAGAGATTCCTGCTGCTCCTGTGACGGACAGATTATTGTTCTAAAATCATCTCATCATAGTGCTATAGGGAGAGGTTCCTGCTGCTGGTGTGAGCAGTGCATTTCTTGCACAAAAATAAAAAGTGCGTCTACGTTGCTGTTTTCCAAAGAAAAAAATAAGAATAATTTATTATTTTTTTTTTGTATTAATAAATAGTGCTACATAGTACATTTGCGTCCAGAATGAGGAGATTGTCAAATAAGGGATGTGGTCATGGTCATGGTCGTGGTGCTGCTGGTGCTTCTGGTGTTGGTGAAGTTCCTGTTGCAAGGAGAGGACGTGGTAGATTTGTGCCAGCTACACACACACAAGGGAAACACCTTATTCAGGTGCGAGTAGCCGACAGAAACTTCAACGTTATATGGTAGGCCCGAATGTCGCTCAATAAATGGTGAGGCCAGAACAAGTACAGGAGCTAGTAGATAGGGTGGCTGACAATGCCTCCAGTTCCTTCACATTGTCTCCCACCCGGTCCCTTGATGAAAGCTCCGAGTTGGCACCTGAACCCCATGGCCATCTGTCTTTCACCTCAGCCACTTGTAAATCAGCCAAGCAGTCTGAGCCCCAAGTCATGCAGCAGTCTCTTATGCTTTTTGATGACTCTCCTGGTGTGCTTTCCATGGGCCATCCACATAGCCCTGCCCCAGAAGTGGAAGACATTGAGTGCACAGATGCCCAACCACTTCTGTTGCAGGACGAGGACATGGAAACACCACCACAGCATGTCTCTGATGATGGCGAAACACAGGTGCCAACTGCTGCGGCTTTCCACAGTGTGCAGACTGACAAGGAGGGCAGTGGTGAAGGGTGGGTGGAAGATGATGTGGAGGAGGATGATGAGGTCCTAGACCCCACATGGAATGAGGGTCATGCGGGTGACCTGGGCAGTTGGAGGAAGAGGTGGTGGTCGCACAGAGGCACCAGCACAGCAAAGATGAAGCAGGTTGCAAAAGTGGAGCGACTGTCCCGTAGACAGTATACCCGCTACTACCCACTGCACCCAGGGACCTAGCACACCAAAGGCAGCTCAAAGGCGTTCCCCGGCGTGGCAATTCTTCAGACAATGTACTGACAGCAAGACACGAGTGGTTTGCACGCTGTGCAATGAGAGCATGAAGCGACTCATAAATGTTCTAAACCTGAGCACAACCTGCATGACCAGGCATCTAAATTCAAAGCACGAGCTGCAGTGGAATATGTACCTCAAAATCCAAGAAAGGTCTCTGCCTCCTCCTGCTTCCTCTTCTGCTGCTGCCTCAGCCTCTTTCTCTACCTCTACAGTGCCAGTGTCACCTGCCACCAAGCAAACAGACCATGTGACAGCAATGCCACCATTTCCGCCACCGTCCCCAAGCATTTCCACATGGTCCCATGGAAGCTTACAGCTCTCCATCTACCAAACACTGGAGAGAAAGAGGAAGTACCCCCTACCCACCCGCTATCCCTGGCCCTGAATGTCAGCATTTCAAAATTCCTGACCTTTGAAATGCTGTCATTCCGTCTGGTGGACACGGACAGTTTTAAAAACCTGATGGGGGTGGCTGTCCCACAGTACGTGGTTCCCAGCCACCACTTCATTTCCAGGAAAGCCATCCCTTCCCTGCACAAACAAGTCGGGGACAAGATCAGGTGTGCACTGCGCAACGCCATCTGTGGCAAGGTCCACATAACCACTGATACATGGACCAGTAAGCACGGGCTGGGGCGCTATATCTCGCTTACTGCACACTGTGCAAATGTAGTGGCTGGTGGGCCTGAGGCGGCTAGCCATTTGGCGCATGTCCTTCCACCACCCAGGATTGCAGGGCCTTTGTCTTTGCCTCCTGTTGCCTCCTCCTCCTACATGCCCCTCCTCCTCCTCTACCACCTCCTTATCTGCTTAGCGTAACACCTTCACCACCAACTTCAGCACCTCCAGGGGGAAACGACAGCAGGTTGTTTTAAAACTGATATGTTTGGGGGATAAACCCCACACTGCGCAGCAGCTGTAGATGGGCATTGAACAACAGACCGATGAGTGGTTGTTGCCACTGAGCCTCAAGCCCGGCCTGGTGGTGTGCGATAATGAGTGAAATCTCGTAGCAGCTCTGGGCCTAGCCGGTTTGACGCACATCCCTTGGAGAGACTGTGCGAGCAGCAGCAGCAGGCAATAGTGGAGTTTCAGCTGCAGCACGCACGGGTCAGTCGCTCTGCAGAACAGCACCACTTCACCACCAACAAGTGGGCCTCCATGCGAGACCTGTGTACCATATTGCGGTGTTTCGAGTACTCTACTAATATGGCCAGTGCCGATGACGCTGTTCTCAGCGTTACTATCCCACTTCTACGTCTCCTTGAAAAAATACTTCGGGAGATGATGGAAGAGGATGTGGCACAGCAGGAAGAGGAGGAGGAAGAGGGGTCATTTCCATGGTAATCAGGCCAGTCATTCACAAGTGGCTCGGAGGGTGGGTTCCTGCACCAGCATAGGCCAGGTAAAACATTTTCAAGCCAGGGCACAGTTCTGGAGGATGAGGGGGACGATGATGATAAGGAGGAGGAGGAGGAACCATGTTCACAGCAGGGTGGCACCCAACGCAGCTCCTGGGCACACATGAGCGACTACATGCTGCAGTGCCTGCTCAAAGACAGCTGAGTTGCCCACATTGTAACTTGTGTTGATTACTGGGTGGCCACCCTGTTGTATCCCCATTACAAGGACAACGTGCCGTCCTTAATTCCCTCACTGGTGTGTGATTGGAAGATGCGCGACTACAAGCGCACGCTGGTAGACACGCTGCTGAGGGCATTCCCAAATGACACAGGGGGCTCAGTGGAAGCACAAGGCGAAGGCGGAGGAGGAGGAAGAGGTCGCCAATGCAGCTGTGGCACCGTCAGCACCTCAGAAGGCAGGGTTAGCATGGCCGAAATGTGGAAAAGCTTTGTCAGCAGCACGCCACCACACACAGCACCACCAGCTGATAGGCAACGTCTTAGCAGGAGGCAGCATTTCAGTAACATGGTGGAACAGTATGTGTGCACACGCCTACATGTACTGACTGATGGGTCTGCCCCATTCAACTTCTGGGTCTCCAAATTAGGCACATGGCCTGAGCTTGCCCGTGTATTGTCTGAACGTGTGTTTATCACAGACAAGCGCAGCCGCCTGTGCACAGCCAAGGTGGACAAGCTAACATTTATTAAAATGAACCAGGCATGGATCCCACTAGACTTGTCTGTACCTTGTGCAGAATAGACATTTAGACCGGCCTCACACAGCCATTGGTATACTTGTTTTTTTGAATATATCTCAATATTTTGGGGGCTACCCCAATTAAAAAAAAATAACCAATTAAACAAAAAACAGTGTTGGCTACCTCCTCTTCCTCCTCCACCGCCACTTCCACCTACACCGTCACGGTCACGACTTACTCAACCTCCTACTCCACATCCACCTCCTCCTCCTTTAAGTTATTTCCCTATCCACATTTGTTTGCAGGGCACTTGTCCTACTCTTACCCCCTTTTGCAGCCCTCTAGCCCTTTCCAGGACTTTTTTACAGCCATTTTTGTGCCTAAAAGTTTGGGTCACCATTGAATTCAATGGGGTTCGGGGTCTGGGGTCAACATCCAGGTGTCCCCTCAACTCCAATAATGAGGCCTTAGTTGCAGCCTTCTTACAGGGCCTCTCCGACACAGTGATGGACGAATTAGCAGGTAGAACCATTCCCGCTGATCTGGACGACGTGCAACCAAATCGACATTCGCTTCCAGGAGAGGACCCTGGAAAAGAGACGCCAGCACTACTTGGTCCCTAGTAAGCCTGAGCTCCCCTCTCTGCGATCCGTGGAACATCCCCTGTCAGCTGAGGAACCCATGCAGCTGAGCCGGACCAGGCTATCCCCCGAGGAGCGTGCTAGGCACAGAGCCTTGGGCCTGTGTCTCTACTGTCGGAGCAAAGGTCATTTTCGTGACACTTGCTCACTGCGTTTGGGAAATGCCCGGGTCTAATATGTCTGGAAGGTGGAGTATTGGACCCAGAAACCTTTCCTTCATGTTTCCTGCTGTCGGTGTTCCTTCACACCGGCGCTTCTTCTCATTCGGTCCTGGCATAAATTGATTCTGGAGCTGCGGGCAACTTTATGGACTGGAGAACAGCTTCTTCAATGAAGCTTGCCCTTTCACCTCTCGCCACTCCATTGGTGGTCTCAGCGATCAATGGCACTGTTCTTCCAGGAGGGCCTATCCACTTTTTAGACCCTTCCGGTTAAGATGTTGGTTGGAGTACTCCATCAGGAGCAGATATCTTTCCTTGTCCTACCTAAGGCCTCAACCCCCGTTATATTAGGCCTTCCCTGGTTACAGCTCCATTCCCCACACATTAAGTGGACTTCCAGTCAGATACTGGCTTGTGGCTCCTCTTGTTTCTCATCCTGCCTACACAAGGTTGCTCCTAAAGAGAGATATCCTGTTGCTACTCTTTCCACTACATATAGCGAATTCCAGGATGTCTCCTGTAAGTAATCAGCCAAAGTGCTTCCTCCTCACAATTCCTTTGACTGTGCCATTGACCTTGTTCCTGGAGCGCCTCTGCCCAGGGGTCGTACCTATTCTCTGTCCATCCCTGAGACCCAGGCCATGTCAGATTATGTCACTGAAAAACTAGAAAAAGGGTTTACTTGGAACTCCTCTTCTCCCAGCAGGATTCTTTTTCAATGCCAAAAAAAAGGCACTGTGAGACCTTGCATTGATTATCGAGGTTTAAACGTGGTGACAATCAACAGATACCCTTTACCCCTAATCTCTGAGTTATTCGACAGATTAAAAGGCGCCTCCATCTTTACCAAGTTGGATCTCAGGGGTGCCTACAATCTGATCCAGATAAGGGAAGGTGACAAATGGAAAACCCTGTTTAACACAAGAGACAGGCATTATGAATACCTGATTATGTCCTTTGGGCTGTGTAACGTCCAGCGGTATTTCAAAACTTTGTCAATGAGGTCTTCAGGGATTTGCTGTATCAATTTGTGGTCATCTATCTGGATGACATTCTAATATTTTAGGAAGATTTGCTTGTCCACAGAAACCATGTCCGGGTTGTACTTCAGCACCTTGGGGAAAATAACCTGTATGCCAAGCTGGAGAAATGTTCTTTTGAATGTTCTGAGGTTCTGTTTCTGGGATGCTTTGTCTCCAGTTTGGGTCTTCGTATGGATCCCGAAAAGGTCTCGGCCTTAACAACTGGCCTCTTCCTGCCAGCCTCAAGGCTACACAGTGATTTTTTGGGTTCTCCAATTATTATAGGCAATTTATTAAGAACTACTCTCGTCTATTGCTGTGCCTATTATTGCTTTGACTAAGAAAGGTGCTAATGCCAAGGAATGGCCTCCTGAAGCTGTTGCTGGGTTCAGGATCTGAAACAAGCCTTTGCTTCTGGTCCTCTCTTGAGGAGACCTAAGCCTGGGGACCCATCTTTTATTGAAGTGGACACTTCCTCTACTGGAGTAGGAGCGGTGCTTTTTCTATTATCTGAGAATAAACGACAGCCATGTGCGTTTTTCTCCAAAAATTTTTCTCAGGCAGAGAAAAATTACGCTATTGGCTTTCGGGAGCTTCTTGCTATTAAATTGGTGCTAGAGGAATCTCTTGGAGGGTTCCCCTCCATAATGATTTTCTCTGATCATAAAAATTTACAGTACCCCAGAGTGCGCATGTGCGAGTGGTCCAAGATGGTCATGTGAGCTGGGACCTCCGCAGCACCCGAGCAGTCCAGAACCAGCAGCACACCACCAGCCACTTCTACCCAGCAGGACAGGATCCCTAAGATCACCGGGCTCTCCAGCATATGTCCAGGGGCCCGATGTGGAGAGACCTTGGCCCGGAATTGGTCGGCGGAGCCAGCCGGGTGTACCAAGGTGGCCGCCGCAACCACGAGGCAGGCCCAGGGTGCAGAAGGCACACCAGAGGGAAGGCAAGTAATTGCCCCAGCATCACTGTCCTTCACACCCCAGCCCCAGAGAAGCTCAGTACAGGGTCTCAGTCCTTCTCCAACCTCCACAGAGTCTCTCCTGGGCAGAGAGTTTGGAAACTCAGCAGGCTCCCCTTGAGGACATTACTATTATCAATTACCCCCATTCAGGATCCACTCTTCTTTCCAGGGGATCTTTATCAGAAACTAGCGGACTTGTTGGATAGGGGTCTTACCACAACCACTGCCAAAATAACTGGGGAAATTAAAGCAAATATTCAGAACCTGGGGGCTCGCATGGAAGCCATAGAAAATAAACTGGACCTAACAGTTTCTCGTACCAATCAAAATTCTGGCCATATCCAAGTTCTTCAGGAATGCTTAGATTCAGCTCTTTCAAGAATTGAGGAATTGGAAAATCGTTCACTGCGCTATAACTTTCAGATAAGGGGGATACCGGAGTAATTTGCAGACCCCTCACAAGTGGTTTAGGATATCATCAAGAATTTAATTCTGAATATTCCTCCACATCACTTAGAATTGGACAGAGTCCACAGAGCTTTGGGTCCCCCCAGGAAAGATAGCACACCCAGAGACATAACAAAACCCCACTTTTTTGCTGTGAAAGAAGAGGTCATGAAACAATCCAGAAGTGACAACCAGCAGTCCTTTCAAGGACACCCCATTCAGATCTATTCGGACCCAACCCAGGCCACCATCCAGAAACCACTGCTCACAGTCCTGGTCTCCAAAAACATAAAATAGTGGTAGACTTTCCCTTTCACAGTGAAATTTCTATATCAGTCTAAATACCATTCCTTTTCCTCTCTCTCAGAAGGAGAGAAAATTCTTCTGCATCTACAACTTATCTCGCAAGAAGCTGATATGGACACTTCAAGCGAAACTCAAAGTTTGACTAAATTACCCCCCGGCCAGCCCATTGACTCCACTCTGGAATAAGTCGAAGAAAACCAAAGAGAATGACTTAACCTGAAGGCTGCCATGGCATATTCAATTCTGGTCTTATTGGGTCTGCTTGCCTGACTGTTGATCCCCTGGTTCAGTAGAACAGATGAGAGGTCCTTGGGCCTCACTTTTTCATTTTCGTAATAGTTCATCTTAATGTTATCACCTGATTTTTAAAATGTTTTCTTTACAACAGGAATTGCAGTATTTATAGAAGTGGTTTCTAGATCTATTGTCGCCTACGGGTTTTCCCCAAGGGTCAGAGGCTGGCTTGGCTTCTCACTGGTGGGGTAAGACTCCAGTTGGTATATGTTTTTTGCAGGGGAATTCTTCCCCAATCTGAATTGGTAGCATGACTACCTTTAACACGCATGGGCTCCCTTTCCCAGGCACCCACCTCGGGGTGGGCCGGGGAGGGGGTCCCCATGTGGCAAGGCAGGGGCTCTGCCGATATCCCTAACTTTGGGACAAATCTGCAATTACTAGCTTTATCATGAGTTGGTTTTCAGTTTGAAATCTTTACAGTTGAAAAGAAAGAGAGACCTTTACACCTCATTTTGCCAACTCCGTTACAGTCTGTCTTAATGTGGTCTCCGGATTTAAAGTGGTTGTCAACCTGTGACAACCACTTTAACCTACAAGTAAGCCTAGAATAAGGCTTACCTGTAGGTGCACTGTATATCCCCCAAACCTGCACGGTTCAGGAGATATGCAGTGTTTTGCATGTGCCGACGTCATGTCGGCCTGATGCAGCGCAACTCGAACTCCTCCGCCCCTCTCTCTCACAAAGAGAGACAGCGCCGCAGGAATGACAATCTGAGCCTCTATTGCGGTGAACCCGGACATTATGTCAGAACCTGTCCAGTCAAGCTGCACAAGCGCCCTCCAGCTGCATCCAGTGCCTTGCCTGCACCCCCACACAGGGGGACTCACCTGGCTCTACCCCTTTCCCTGCAGCTTGCACAGAGGAATATTCCTGTTCAGGCCATCATAGACTCTGGAGCCTGCAGCTGTTTTCTGGATCGTACATTTGCTGCTCAGTACAGGATCCCTCTCCAACCCAAAGCACATCGAATGTTGGTGCACCTGGCTGATGGATCTGCCATCAGCTCCGGACTTGTTACCCATGAGACCACCCAGCTGCCAGTTAGTATGCCCAGCAGGCACCAAGAACTCCTACCCTTGGATGTCATCTCCTCCCCTCTTTTCTCCATTATTTTGGGCCTCATGTGGCTACAGGCACACAATCCTGACATAAATTGGCGCACGGGCACAGTCGGGTTACGGTCACCTTATTGTGCACAACACTGCCTAAAACGGGCACTGAAATGGCCCCAATCCTGCTATGCCTGGACTCTGACCCAGACCCTGAAACCCACCGGGCCGTTCCACCTGTGTACCACACCTTTGTGTTTAGCAAGAAGGGTGCAGACAAACCTCCTCCTCATAGGTCTTATGATTGCCCCATCGAGTGCCCTTCAGACGGATTTTTCCTCTTACCAAGCTCAAACTGGTAGCCCTCAAGGCCTACATTGACGACAACCTAAAGAAAGGGTTTATCCACATCTCCGGCAGGAGCCGGAATATTCTTTGTAGAAAAAAAAGATCATTCCTTACGCCCCTGCATTGATTACAGGGAACTTGGATTTGCGGGGAGCCTACAATCTGGTCCGCATCAGGGAAGGCGATGAGTGGAAGATCGCCTTCCGTACCCGGTTCGGGCATTACGAGTACCTGGTTATGCCCTTCAGGCTCTGTAACGCCCCCGCAACATTCCAACACTCCGTGGATGAAATTTTTAGGGGCTACTTAGACCAGTTTGTGATCGTCTATCAAGACGACATTTTGATTTTTTTCTGCCAAACTGGACAAACACCGTCAACTTGTGGCCAAAGTATTAAGTCGCCTCCGCCAGCATGTGCTCTATGCCAAAGCGGAGAAGTGTGAATTTGAGCGATCCAGCATTCACTTCCTGGGATTAGTCATATCCGTCAAGGGAATTACCATGGATGCGCAGAAAGTGGCTGCTATCCTGGAGTGGCCAGTACCGGTGGATAAGAAGGGAGTCCAGCGGTTGGTTGGATTTCCCAAATTTTATAGAAAATTTATAAGGGGGTTCTCAGCCATCATCTCACTGATTACCCAGCTTACTAAGCAAAATACCCGGTTCCAGTGGTCCAGCAAGGCACAGGCAGCTTTTGAGAAACTTAAGAGACTATTCACTTCTGCACCTATCTTGAAGCACCCGGATTCAACCTTACCATATGTCCTAGAAGTGGAAGCTTTGGAATATGCTGTGGGAGCTGTCCTTTCGCAGAGACATGGCCTCAAGGCGTCACTGCACCCCGTGGCCTTCTTTTCTAGTCAGTTGTCAGCACCAGAAAAGAACTATGATGTTGGGGACAGAGAGTTACTGGCCATTAAGTCTGCACTGGAGGAGTGGCACTATCTACTCAAAGGGGCTACTCACCCCATCCTCATTTACACTGACTACAAAAATCTAGAGTACCTGAGGACAGCAAAGAGACTAAGACCACGCCAAGCCCGGTGGGCACTCTTCTTCTCTAGATTTTACTTTCACCTCACATACCGGCCTGGATCAAAAAATACTAAACCCGACGCCCTGTCCTGGATGTTCTGTGACCCGGAAAGTCCTATCCCACCAGACACCATTCTTCAACCCGGCAACTTTCTACTAGCCCAGGAGGACCTGTTATCCCGGATCCGACGATCCCTAGCTGGGATCCCCAGTCCTCCTGACCACGGGCTAGCACTAAACGATGGACTGTTGTGGCATGGTGACAAGATCTTTGTGCCTGAGGATCTACGAGAGTCTGTTCTCCATGCTTGCCATGACCACAAACTGATCGGGCACTTCGGTACCCGAAAGACATCACAGCTGCTTCAGCGGACCTTCTGGTGGCCACAGGTGGACGGAGACTGTAAAAAATACATCAACGCCTGCCCCACCTGTGTCAGGAACAAAAACAGCAAGATCAGAACCTGGGGGCTACTAAACCCACTCCCTATACCCGAAAAACCATGGGCAATGATTGCAATGGACTTCATTGTTGAACTGCCCTTGTCAGAAGGATACTCCACAATCTTCGTAGTGGTCGACAGGCTAACAAAGATGGCCCATTTCCTTCCAATGAAGGGCACATTAAATGCACCTGAGACAGCAGAGCTCTATGTCCAAGAAATCGTCAAACTCCACGGAGTCCCCGCAAATATAGTATCAGATCGTGGAGTCCAGTTTACCTCCAGGTTCTGGAGATCTTTGTGTGCCTCCCTAGGCACTCTCCTTCTCTTCAGCCTACCACCCGCAGACCAACGGTCAAACTGAAAGAACCAATCAGACCTTGGAACAGGACCTGCGATGTGTCTCCTCCTTTGCATAGAACAATTGGGCTTCCTTGTTACCATTGGCTGAGTTTGCATACAATAACACGGTTCATTCCGCCACGGGGCAATCCCCATTCTTTGTAAACTACGGCCTTCACCCATCCTTCATTCCCAACATAGTCCCCGAAAGCCAGGTGCCAGCTGAACAGAGCACAGTGAAATTTCTCGAGGATAACACTAAGCTACTACAGGAAATCATGGCCAAAGCCCAGGAAAGTTACAAGGAGACTTTTGACAAGAAGAGAAAGGGGAGCTGAACCTGGAGCCCGGTGAATGGGTTTGGTTGTCAACAACCAATCTGAAAATGACCTGCCCGTCCAAAAAATACGGGCCTAAGTTCATTGGACCGTTCTCTATCAAGAGGAGGATTAATAGGGTGGTCTATGAACTTGAACTCCCCAACACCCTGAGAATCCACCCGGTCTTCCACGTGTCACTGCTAAAACCTGTTGTTCCTGATTCCTTTATGGGCCGAGGCACTGACCCCCCAGAACCAGAGCTGGTCAACGGGAAGAGGAGTTTGAAGTGGAGGCTGTCTTGGACTGCAGGAAGAGGGGCAGTGGCATCCAGTACTTCATCAAATGAAGGGGCTTCGGCCCAGAAGGGAATTCTTGGGAGCCAGAAAGCAACATCCACATGGAAGAATGCCTTAACATCTTCTGGAAAAACAACCCAGCCAAGTGTGTCCGGTTGGGCATCCGGAGGCTGCCCCTTGGGGGGGCAGTGTCAGGGAAATGGCCGTTTCCGGCTGTTCCGCGCGCGCCTGCGGCAATGGCACCAATCAGTCTATTTATGATGACGATGATTGACATGTGTTTGTATTTCTGTAATTTGACAATAAAAATATTTGAAAGTAAAAATTTACAGTACCTACAGAGTATTAAGAGACTGAATCCCGGACAGACCAGGTGGAGTCTGTTCTTTTCCCTTTTTGATTTTACAATCACATACAAACCTGGTTCCTGCAACAGTCGGGCTGATGCACTCTCTAGGTCGTTTGACACGCTGGATGAGGATACCACCTCTGATCATTCCAACCAGGAGCATTCTTGCCCATTCCACCACTCTGGAGTCTAAAATTCCCCCTGGCAAGACCTTCGTCCCCATTGAACTAAGACCTAAGATTGGGGACATGATTCCAAGGTGTTCAGTCATGCTGGGTTCCTCTGATCCTTTCAGCTCATCAGTCACCACTGCTGGTGGCCTCCTCTCTGTTCAGATGTCAAAGGCTACTTGAAAGCGTGCAATGTTTGTGCCGAGTCTAAGTCCTCCACACAAGCTCCTGTCAGTCTGCTCATGCCCTTGCCCATTCCAAAGGAGCCCTGGATAGAGTTGAGCGAACACCTGGAAGTTCGGGTTCTGCTGGTCCGTCCGAACTTCGGGACAAAGTCCGGGTCCGGGTCCGGACGGAACCCGAACGATCGCACGGACAACGAACCCCATTGAAATCAATGGGGACCCGAACTTTTAGGCACAAAAATGGCTGTAGGAAAGTCCTGGAAAGCCCCAGAGGGCTGCAAAAGGAAGTAAAATGGGGGTAAGGGTAGGGCAAGTGCCCTACAAAAAAATGGGGACAGGGAAATAACTGTAAATATTTTTAAAAAAATAAAAACATAAAAAAAGCAAAAATGGAGGTGAATGTGGATCATCTTCAAACTGTGTCTGAAAAGTATTAATTAACGGTAGAAGCCATATAACTGTTCTAAAATCATCTTCAAACTAGGGCAAGTGCCC
>BLSH010426259.1:42072-74276 GCA_018402905.1 Glandirana rugosa
ATTTAAACGTGGTCACTGTAGGCTTGACACGACCTCTACGTAGAATCTTCACCGAGTGAGTGGGTGTATACCACCGGTACAGGACAAGAGTTTTCCAAGACCATACTCTAGGTATTTTATTGAAGTTTCCATAGGAGTTTTTGAAATCTAAAGAGTGGACGGATCTAAGAAGATATGGTGTGATGTAATGGATCTTCGGTAAATAAGTCTATACTTTATATATTTATTTATACTCTTCCTTGGGGCACCTCCGCCTCCTAAAGAGTTTGTTTCTACCCCCGGTTGCGTCCTCGTCTTCCCTCTGGTCCTTCCCCTTGTTTTACTCGGTGAAACATCTTGACTAGCTAATGGTGGGTTTACTGACATTAGAAAAGTCTGCCACCTTCTAGCCACTACTCTAGGTAGTGTTACACTCAGGTCCCGATCACAACTCGCTTGGGCCTGACATTGCAAGCCCAGGCATGCGAACCCGAACGATTTTTGAAATGTCCGGGTCCGGGTCCGTGCCACGGACACCCTAAAGTTCGGTACGGACCCGAACGTTACAGTCCGGGTTCGCTCAACACTAGCCCTGGACTCACATTGTGATGGATCTCATCACCGATCTTCCACCGTCTGAAAAGATTACAGTCATTTGGGTGGTAATCGATCAGTTCTACAAAGTGGCTCATTTTGTTCCCCTTCCTGGTCTCCCTTCTGCTCCTGCGTTGGCCCCCATCTTTGTTTGAGAAATCCTCCGCCTCCACGGGGTTCCTTCTCATATTTATTTATATATTTCATATCTGAATAAATGGCTTCTAGGTAATGTAGTGTGGTATAGAAGAATCTAGGCAGGTGAGAAATCTAAAGTTTTTGAGGATACCTTTGAAGTTATTTTATGGATCTCATACCAGAACCTTTTGAGAACAGGACATGGCCACCATATGTGGGTGAGTGAGCCACTTCTAAGATGCATCTCCAGCACAGTTCGGATGTCACTGGTGCAAATTTATGAATGAGGGCAGGGACTCTGTACCATCTACTAATCACCTTGTATCCATTTTCTTGAGTCGATACATTTATTGGTCCCTTGAGCACATTGTTGAAAATTTTTTCCCATTGGGCCTCTGATAGATCGAGGGATAGATTTTTTTCCAAGAAAAGACACATCTTGTGTTTCAGGGGGTGATGTTTGAAAAGTATTGCACACATGGTGGAAGTTAGGTGCCTCTGTGGGGTAGTTTCGGAGCATAAGGATTCTATGGGGTGAGTTGTTTAGTCCAATGTGATCTATGTTGTGAATTTGTGAGAAAGTGTTGAATTTGGACGTACATCCACAGTGGGAATTTCCAATCTGACATTTGTGTGTCTAGATCTTCGCGGGTTCGTAGGGAGTCTTTTTGGAAGAAATGGTGTGCCAGGACTTGTCAATGTGGCCAGGAGTTGTCTAGGAATTGTTTGGAGATTCCAGGGGGGAATTCTAGATTGGACCAAGGTGGTGTTAAGGGGCCAGGAATGGATGCAATTTGGAATTTGTTGCTCAGCTCATGAAAGCAGCGTAGTGTAGGGCTTATAAGAGGGTGACTTTTGGTTGCGGACGTGTGAGGGGGTAACCAAGCTGTGGTGGTCAGGTTGGTATCAGAAAGTGAGTTCTCTAACTCGACCCATTGTTTGGGTGCTGAATGCACATTCCAGTCCACTACTCTGGTCAGAAGACAGGTTTCATGATAATTTATTAAATCTGGTATGCCAATACCCCCTCTTTGTCATGAGTTAGATGCTCGTAGTTGATGTGAGGGTGTTTGGTGTGCCAGAGAAATTTGGTGCACATGTCTTTCTATGTAGAAAAAAAGGTAGGGGGGAAATGGACAGGTACAGCTTGCATGACGTATAAGAGTCTTGGGAGAATATTCATTTTTAGGACAGCAGCCCTTCCGAACCACGAGAGAGATTTGTTTTCCCATCTTTCTAAGTCTTGTTTCATGAAAGTCAAGAGTGGGATAAAATTAAGCGAATGTATGTCAGATAGTTTAGAGGGTAGTTGAATCCCTAAGTAAGTGATTGCTCTTGGTTTCCACACAAACGGAAAGTTGCTTTGGTAAAAAGATACTGTGTTCTTTGTCAGGGAAATGTTCAAAGCGTATGATTTGTTGAAGTTGATTTTGAGGTTTGAAATGTTTTAGAAGTGTGAAAAGTCTTGAAGTAGATTAGGTAGAGTGATGTGGGGGTCTGATAAGAATAGTAAGATGTCCGCAAAGTCTGTGATTTTATATTCCCGTCCGGGGAGGGAGAATCCTTTAATGTTTGGGTTGTCACAAAGGCGATTGAGAAACAGTTCTAGGGTAAGAACATAGAGAAGTGGGAAAAGGGGGCAGCCTTGGCGCGTCCCATTTCTGACGTTAAAGGCATTCGACAGGTGGCCTTTGACTTTCACTTGGGTGGAGGGGTTGGAGTATAGAGATAAGATCATAGTAAGCATGTGGTCTTGAAGGCCCAAGTACCGCAGGGTCTCAGTTATGTAGTCCCAAATCGGCCTGTCAAATTTCTTCTCTGTGTCCAAAGAAAGGGAAAATCCCCTTTGTTTGGAGGTTGCCAAATCGGAGTGTAAATTTATAGCTTTGATAGTGTTGTCCCTGGCCTCTCGCCCACGGACAAAGCCAACTGGTTCCATTGATATCAATGATGGGAGGAATTGGAGGAGATGGTTGGCTAGTATCTTTGCAAAATTTTTTGCGTCCACGTTAAGGAGGGATATGGGATGGTAGTTGGAAACTAGCGAATGATCCTTCCCTTCCTTAGGTAGAACCATGATGTGTGCTTCTAACAGTCGGTGGTGGGGAATTGTTGGTGAAGCGAGAGAGTTGAGTGTGGTTAAGAAAGCATTAATGAGAGTGTCCTGGAATGTTTTATAGTATACAGCTGTAAAGCCATCAGGGCCTGGGCTCTTTCCTGCCTTCATTTGTTTAATTGCTTGTGATAGTTCTGCTTCCGAAATTGGTTTTTCGAGGCTTTGGATTGTCTCTAGCGATAGAGGTTTAGGAGCATATTGCTTAAGAAAGTCTCTGATAAGAATAGTTCTGACTTTGAAAGGCTTTTTGGAAGAGTCTGAGGGTGGGAGGTTATATAAAATGTGGTAAAATAGTTTGAAGCATGAAGCTATGTCTGCATTGTTCGTAGCATAGGAGCCATTCTGTTTCCGGATTTGGCGGAATGTCTGGGATGCTTTCTTTGTCTGTAGGGTCCTTGCTAGCATTGCCCCACTTTTGTTACCGTACTTATAGAACAGTTTGCAGGTTAGGACAAATTTGCGCCTTGTTTTGTTGTTTAAGTTTTCTAGAAGAAGGGATCTCAGCCGGGTAAGTTCCTGTAAAGCTTGGGTAGCTAATGTCTTATGTGTACTGATTCTAGGTGTCTAATTTGGTTTATCAGATTTTTAGTGTATGCTAAATGTTGTTTCTTACATGTGGCAGCAAGTGCTAGGAGTTCTCCTTTGATAGTGCATTCATGTGCTTCCCATTGTGTAATTGGATGCATGTCAGGGGTATTGTTGGGCTGGAAAAATTATTTTAGCCATGAACGAATGTGGTCTAGGTTTGTTTGGTCTGTCAGTAATGAGGCATCTAGTCACCAGATGCTGTGTCTTTTGGCTACTTCTGGGAAAGCTAATTGAATGGAAATGAAATGGTGATCCGTGAGGAGCATGAGATAGATATTGGCCCTGTACAGAAAGTGTAGGTCCTGTTGGGTTATGAAGAAATAGTAAATTCTGGAGTACCTGTCGTGTGGAACCAAGTAAAGGGAATAATCCTTCTCTTGTGGGTGTAAAGTGTGCCATGTGTCAAGAAGAAGCAGGTCGTGAAGCTGTGACTGAATCTGGCGTAGAGCTTGGTAGGGGATGGAGGATGTGTCTGTGGAGAAGTCTAGTACGGTATTGAGCGGGACGTTAAAGTCACCTCCTAGTAACAGGATCCCAGACTGGAAAGAAGAGAGAAGGGATGTGATCTTATGGAAGAAGGAAACTTGCTGAGCATTTGGACAGTAAATGTTGGCTAGTGTGATTGGTCTCTATCCGAGGAAACCTTTCAGGAAAAGATAGTGACCTTCTGGATCTGCCATGGAGTTTGTTACCTTTAGGTGACAATGTTTTGCAATTAAAATAGAAACTTCCTTTGATTTGGCCAAGGGATTTGAGGCATGAAAAACCTTTGGGTAGTGGGGATTGTGGAGTTTAGGCACACTGCTTGTTCTAAAGTGTGTCTCCTGCAGGTAGATGACATCTGCTTTGTGGGATCACATAGATGATAGGAGTGTTTTTCAGGGGTATTGAGACCCTTGGCATTCAGTGATAGTAACTTCACTTTGAAGCTGGAAGTTGTGTCTTGTGCAGGCATTTTGTTGATTGGTGGGGAGGGCTATTTTAGACTGATAGGTGTGGGGGGAGGGAAAGGACATTAGGTTTCTGTGCACCGGGGGGGGGGGTAGAAAGAATGGGTGCTAGCATTGTGCGTGGGTAATGAGACTTTGTTGTGCTATTCGGCACAGGAGGGTGGATAATAAAAGGGGGGGGGGATACCGAAGGTTGAGGTAGTCCGGCTACTCAATCCAGTTACACCGGAAGGTGTTGGTTGTGGTCAGTGAGAATCCCTTGGATCTGCCATGTGGGGAAGTTGGAAGTACCGGAAGAGATTGTTCCAGACCTGTGGTAGAGGGTTAGTATGCCTATGTCAGAGGACAGATGTGATGCATCTGCTGAGATCTGGGATGGATAAGGAGAGAGAAAATAAGGATAGATATGTGGGTGTTGTGGTAGGACAATGCTGAATACTCGCTGGAGAGTTGCCCTTAGGTGCTGGTATTCGAATGTCATGGTAAAACAGTGTTGAGTACTCGATGCAAGGTTAACATTAGATACATTACTCGATAATAAGAGAAAAGGCACAACAATTAGGTTCTATCAGCCATTCAGCATTTGAACATTAAAACATATTAACAAATTAACATTTTTTTCACAGTTGCTCCATTTGGAGATTGAAATGATGAATACCATGTTGTGATAAGGTGTGGGGTATATAGATATTCAGCTTGGTGGGTGGAGGGTCCCGGGAGTAAGATAAGTCTGAATGATCTGGTAGATTGCAAGGTCATGGGGGGTGTCTGGTATGTGTGTCAGGTTTTGAGTTCCTTAGTAGGTCACATATAGGAGTGAGCCCAGGAGTATCATCATAAAAGACAGGCTCCGTGGAGGTGGTAGTTGGAACTATATCTTTTAGTAGACATGTCAGACAGGTGAGGAGTGATAGGGATATGTGTTAGGGGGTGATTCTGTAGGTCTTACTAAATAAGTATGAGAGTCGTTCATCAGATGTTTACTTTCCTTAGAGATGCGAGATCGGAAGTGGGAGTGGTATTCCGAAAGGTATGTTATAGAATGAGGATTGTGAAGTAAGCCAAAAATACAACATTTAACCATGAATACTGGATATACCTGGAGGCAAGTTCTGTTGTATTTAGCTGAGAGTAACAGTAACCCCGGGTGAGAGGAGGGTGGAAGGTGAACCGAGCAACCTAGTTTTGCAAGGATATCCGAGGGGCTTTTGCATCAGTATCAGGGTTACTGTGGCAAACCTGTTGATTAAGGGGAGTATGGTCTCCTCCTTTTGTGGAAAGTGCCGTACCTAGATGTCTTCATGAGGTTGTATATTCATGGGTAAATAATTGTGGGCTTGACGTATATACCTTAGCTTAGTATCACATTTTTCCTTTCTCTCCCCACTTTGGGGTATGGGGAGCGTGAGTTATTGTTCTTACGTATACCTGGTGGGGTACAATGGAGGTCATTTATAGCTTAATAGTCGTAGTCTTACTACCTTCCTTAGCTCAGTCGAGACCTTTAGCTGCCTCAGGAGTGCGTCCATGCCCTTCCCCAGATCTGAGGAAGTGTAGTAGTTGAAGCAAATTGTCCACGTGGGGGGGGATCATCCTGCAAGCGGCAAATCATTCTATAGCAAAAGTATTCTCAGATGTTGCCATGGAGATGAAGGGTTTCCTGGCATATGCGTATGGGTATCATGTTCAGCGATGTTGGGGTAGGGGGTCATCAACGAGTGAACAATGGTGAGGCAGATTCTGCAGTCTGGTGAGGGTCAAAGTACATTGGATTTGTGGTCGGTAGGAAGAAGCAGCATCAGCTAAGTCTTTGCTTTGGCTGTTGTCCCATAAGGGTTAAGCAGTGAGGTGTCTTATAGGTGGAGGCGGAGAGATTCTTCACGGGGTTGTTTCCTGTTAAGCCATGCATTTAGATTGTTCCTTCCCATTAGGGTGGGAAAGGAAGTGTGTGTTTGCTTCCTGATGTAATATGCGTAGCATGTAAGGGAAGAGTGCCTGGGACCCTTCTGGGGTTGCGAGTGGAAGATGTTCTGAGCCTGTTGGGCAGTCCGCTAACAAACAATGCTTTCCGGAGGGCTGGAACTGAAATTTCCTGTATGAACCGAATTTGTCATGGGGATGAGTGTGTCATGAAGGGTATGTGATGGAGATGTTTTGGTTGGTGTAACAAATCGTTCACAGGGCATGCAATTGGAGCATGAATATGACGTGTGGCTGCACAACATCATGTTCTCCATTGTAAAGTTGTCAGGGTGGTATTCTCAAAAATGTGCTCTGGTTTATGGAGCATCTAAAAGTCCAAACATGAACATAAGATGAGAAAAAGGAACCAAACTTACTGTAATGAGGAGAAGAGGACGTGAAAGTTCCTCTGAGCCATGGAGCATGTTTAGGTGACTTCTAGTTCAAGCTTCCTGATGGGATCTCCTATGAGCTGGGGGAGCTGAGGGGCTTCCTCCCAGACTCTGGTGACATGCCTGCGGTGGAGGCGTATCTGGAGACCTGCATTGTCAAGGCCTTTGTGCGTTCCACTCCATGGAGTCCTCGCGTTGTTCTATAGTTTGTGGAGCTGAAATACGATGCACACTGTACCAGTCTGGTAGGGCAGGGATTGGTAGATCTAGGGCATTGCAGAATTGGCGTAAATCTTCAGGTACATGGAGCATGGCAGTGCGGCCTGCTGCAGAGGCTGACAGGCAAAATAAAAACTTCCATCTGTAAGATATATTTCTTGAGCATAGTAGGTCCAGGAGGGGACGGAGGTCCCTTCGGTGCTAAAGTGTTATGCGCGACAAGTCCTAAAATATCTTAATTTCTGCGCGTTCATGCAGGACCTGTCGTCTGATCCTTGCCCTCTTGAGAATGTCTTCTTTCAGGGGAAAGTTTACCAGGCAGCAGATGACATCCCGTGGTGGATTGGTAACTCTACCTTGGGGCGCAAGGCCCTGTGTATGCGTTCCATCTCTATTGGTGAGTCAGGTGGCCTATCTAGAAGATCGTTGAAGATGGATTGGATGCATTGGACGAGATTATCGGTTTCAACATTTTCTATGAGGCCCGAGATCTTCTAAATGCCTGCGCATTTCTCTCATTTGGAATGCGTGGCTATCCGATACCTGCTGTATTCTTTTGGATTTTTCTTCTTCCTACCACCCTCAATCCAATGGACAGACTGAGAGGGTTAATCAGGAGTTGGAGGTCTTCCTCCGCACCTTGGTCTCCGCTCATCATGATGACTGGTCCTCTCTACTCCCGTGGGCAGAGTTCTCTCACAATAATCATGTTAACACCAGTTCTCAGAAGACCCCCCTCTTTCACAGTTTATGGAAGACACCCTCAGCTTCCTCTTCCCATGACCTGTTCTCCGGATATTCCAGCTTTGGCTACCGTTCTGCAATCATTCAATACCATTTGGGGTGGGGTTCATGATTCCCTCCGGGCAGCGGCTGATGAGTTTTGCCGACCGTTGCAGGTGTAAACCGCCTTCTCTACAGATTGGAGATAAGGTCTGACTTTCCACCAGGAACAAAAAACTCCGGGTTCCTTCTTTGAAATTTGGCACCAAGATTCATTGGTCCGTATTCAATAATTTATCAGGTTAACCCAGTTTGCTTTAAACTTCAGATCCCCAAAAGCCTCAGGATATCAAACTCCTTCCATGTTTCCCTTCTGAAGTCCTTAGTCCTCAATAAGTTCTCTCATCTTTTACCTACCCTGGTTCCGGTCTCTTGAGGATAATCAGGAGTATGAGGTTAGTCAAATTTTGGATTCTCGTCTCTGTAAAGGCATCCTTCAGTACCTCATGCATTGAAGAGGGTTTGGTCCTGAGGAGAGGTTGTGGATACCTGCATCTGAGGTGTTTACGCCTCGTCTTGTGAAAAGGTTTAATTTGAGGTTTCCCTCCAAGCCTGGACCCAAGCGGGGGAGGGGGGCCTTGTAAGAGGGGGGTACTGTCATGAAGCCACATTAAACATTTTGTCATAAAACCACAGCAAACATTTGTGTCTTGTCTGTTGCTTACCTTTGCTGCATTTGTCTAGTTAAAGGCTGGGCCTCCCTCACCTGTGTGCTTTAGTAGGCCCTCCTCAGCTGGTCTCCACCCCAGACCTTAATTGGGAACCAGATATAACACCTGTGCAGTGCAGGCCTGAATTGCTGATCAAGGTTTGTCCGTGTTTGGCTTGTATGTGGTTGTTTCTTTTGTTTGCTCTGAGTCGTATTCCGAGTACCGATCTTTGGCTTGTCCGACTATCCCTGCTTGCCTGATACCTAGCTCTTCGGCTTGTTCTGTGTTCCTCCTGTCTGCTTGTAGCCTTAACCCTTTGCTATTCCTCTGACTATTCTTTGCTGTTCCTGTGCTGCTGCTTCCTCTCTTCCACCTGTAGCCAACCGAGCGTGAGCTAGGGGACCACGGGGGGCGCGACCTGGATCCAGTTGCAGCCAAATCCATCCTCTCCACTAGAAGCACTGGTGAACATGCACTGGCTCATAGATTCCACACCCCGGGGAAACCGATGCACTAGCTCCCTGTGCCTCACTGTTCGTGCTCCAGGGGCCCTCTTCTCGTATCAGCCAGAACTCATTAGCAGCAGTCAGCCATAGGTCCACAACCTACACAACCCTTGGTGCAATCTGCACTCCAGTGCTTCGCACCTGTCACCAGACCTCAGGATTTCAAAGGTATGATAGGGATATCTGATTGTGTCTAAGGACTTTAACATAGTAGAAGACTATTTCTTAGATACTTGTTTGCGGTCGACAAGCCACTCACTATCCCTGAGCAACCTACTTAAAACAGATAATATTTATGATGTGTGGCACTGTCTACATGCGATCGAATGTGACTTCACATATTCTTTTCCTTGTCATAACTCATATACACACATTGACATGTTTATGGTTGATAAGCTTCTTTTTCAGAAGGTGTCCTCATCCACCATTTTTGATATCACATGGTCTGACCATTTTGTTGTTTATATGTCCATGGTGGAGGAGAACCAAAAAACCATTGCCAAACAACTTCAAGTGTTCTTTTTGCATAATAACCTCCCTGACACTGATCCCTTCACTTTGTGGAGGAACACGCACAAGGTTTTACTGATCCAGCTGGGCTCAGGAGCTAAAAAACCTTACAATGCTAAATTTCACTCTCTTCCATTCTCTGGATGCTTTAAACAAAGTGTTACCGTCTTCTAATGTGGCAACCACACTGTCACAATTAAGAAACAACCTGAGGAGGTTGTTGTGTGAACGGCACAACAAATCATACACAGCCTGAAGCTGAATTATTATACCTCAAACAATAGGGCCGGCCGGTTCCTTGTGAACAGACTGAGAACCCAGAGGACCCAAACCATTCCATGTATCTTTCCCCACACAATAACAAAAAACATATAAATCCCCAAGAACGTGTGTGCTGACTAGTATGAATTCCTAACCAACTTGAACCGCGAGCCAAGCATGACACAGCCATCAGACACTGACATCCACCAATTTCTGGTACCCCTTAACCTGCTGACTCTAAGCCCAGCTGACGAATCAATGCTCCAATAACAGTGCCAGAAATCCTAAAGACCATTAACTCCTTACCATTGGGAAAATATCTCGGACTCAACTGTCTGATCAACAAATACCTCAATTCCTTTAAAGGCACTCTTAGCCCCTTTTTACACCCAGTCTTTACCAAGGCAATTGAGACTGCTACATTTCACTCAGAAATGCTAAAGGCCCATGTAGTGATCCTCTGGAAACCAGGGAAAAACCCTGGCATACCTGCAAATTTCCACCCGATCTCTCTCTCTTAAACTTAGATGTAAAAGTCTATGCAAAGCTTTTAGCCACTAGATTACTGGTCTTCCTACTGCCCTCATTAAACCTGATCAATTGGGGTTTATTAGGGGACAACAAGCGCCTGACGCTACTAGACGTTTGACCAACCTCATTCTCCACACAGAGCTAAGTTGGATTCCCTCTCTGCTTCTTTCCATTGATGCAGAGAAAGCATTTGCCCGGGTCCACTGGGGCTACATGTCCGCTGTATTAGCAAAGTTCAGATTTAAAGTTTCAATCGGGTTGGCGATATTGGCTTTATATTCCACCCCCTATGCTCATGTTTTCATATCTGGCTTTCTCTCTAAACTTTTTCCAATATCTAATGGCACCTGTTAAGGCTGCCCCTTATCACCTTTGATTTTAAATCTCATGATGGCTAAATTTATCCAATCCCACCCTCATATCTTCAGGCTCAAATTCAATCGTAAATCCCATACAATAAACCTCTTTGCAAAAGATGTAATCCTTTTGCTAACTAAACCCCTAACCTCATTCCATTTGCTAAAATGTCCTACTATAAAGTAAATTTTTCCAAATACTTAATCCTAGATTTAGGAGTCCACACCAACATTCACAAACACCTCTCATCTCAACTACCGTACTCTTGGGCCAATCGCAAAATTTGATATCTTAGAATCACTCTTACCTCCTCTACCTCCCAACTAGCAGACACTAACCTCAAACCTTCACTTCAAACAATACATGAAGATGTCCATAGATTTAGCAAACTGTCCTGGACCGGTAGATTGGTGGCGTTTAAAATGCAAGTACTTCCCAAAATCTTATACTTTTTTCATACCCTACCAATTCTGTTACCCTCACGCTTTTTATCCTCACCTAAGTCAATCCTTAAAACCTTCCTTTGGAGATATAAAAGAGCTAGATGTACCTACAGTCACCTTATTAAACACAGATGAGTAGAGTTGAGCGAACCCGAACTGTATAGTTCGGGTCTGTACCGAACTTTTGGGTGTCCGGGACCCGGACCCGAACCCGGACTTTTCAAAAAAAAGTCTGGGTTCGGGTTCGGGGTTCTGGTAATTTTTCGCGCTAATGAGATTAAGTGAATATTAAACATATCCTAAATGAAACAGTATGTGAATAATTATTATATTAAAGCCCACAGAAATAATAAAGAGATCCAATGGAGCAAAATCATGAATAATCTTCTTAGGTAAATACCACCACGTGATAAATCAAAGCCAGTAGTGACACCTCCACCTCTTATTTCGTGGCAGCTTACCGGATGTAAGCGCAATGTAGCGCATTGGCTGTACCCCAGCCCGGGTCCCCACCTGGGGATACACAAGATATCGCCAAGATAGATGTGACTTGAATATGTCAGCAACCTGGAGGAGTGATTCGTCCAGATCCACCTCAGATCCACCTTGGAACAATCTTAGAATGGCAACTAAATGGTTTCCTTATCCTCAGTGTTAGTCTCACCATAGGCACCGGGAGGAAAAAAATAGGAACCAATAGCGTGATACCGTTTAAAAGATTTAATGTAGATAAAAGTATTGCACTTACGGAGAGCGCATGCGCGGGAGCTCCGATATGGCTGACTAAACCCGGCCCTGAACACTCGACATCCCGCCAGCACCCTCAGGAGGGACTCCCCACGGCAGGGGAACACCCCCGCAAGCTGAGGGATCATCAGGGAAGCATCGCGGACACCCTAAAGAGCACCGAGCGATACAGAGATACATCACACCGCTCCGCTCCGGGTGCACCAAGATGGCCGTGGCCGCGGCTTGACATGAGGTACAGCTGACACAGCACGAATTTCAGCCCTGGGGCACCTACAAGCAGCCCCGATCAGCCCACAAACTATCCACAAGACAAAATAAGGCCAAATAAGAGACAGTACATGGCCTTCAAGGGAGATCCTAACTTCTTTGGGTGTACCAAGATGGCCGCTATTGCAGTTTAACAAGACCTACGCATACCAGGCCTGTTTTTTTCTTCTCCATAGCGATAGGACCACAGGAAAGAGGCAACCCCTAAAAGCTCTACCACAAGCTGAAGGGACCAAGTACCCCGACGATCTGTCCAGCGAGGGGTCCTACACCTGTTTGGACTTCATATAAAGGTTTCTCCTGACAGAGGGAAACACATTCTTTGGAGGTCAGCTCATTTCTCCAGTTCATTCTCTCCCTCCTTATACAGCAGGGTACTGGCACTCCCCAACACCCTTCAGGTACGGCTGCAGGCCCCCCGCATGCAGGGACCGTCGGCGAGAAGGACACATTCATTTCCTCCCCCAAACCCTAACTCTTTTTCTAATCCAGAAATGGCCTCCCCTGGGTCCTCCTCTCCTGCACCTCCTCAGGAACAGTCTATTGAACATAGACCCATCATTTCCCCAGCCATGCTCACCCTAACACCGAGCCCCAACTCCCAGGCTTTACAGCCCCTATTCATCTCTCCCGCCTCTACGGAGTCGCTCCTTAGACGCACACTAGAAGACTCTCCATTCTCTCCAGCAGCTCACCCCTTACAACAACAGCAAGAGATGAACCTACCAAGCCCTTCTGCCCAGGATCCAGCCCTGAACACGGCGGATCTGTTCCTTAAGTTCTCAAACCTGCTGGAAAGGGGACTGGCGAATACAGCAGCAAAAATCACAGGGGACATTAAAGCAGACCTCAACAATATTGGCTCTAGAATGGATGCAATCGAACAGAAATTGGACTTTACGGTTGCTAAAACCAACCAAAATTCCGACCGTCCACAAGTTCTTCAGAACCAATTAGACATTGCCCTCACAAGAATAGACGACCTGGAAAACAGGTCTCATCGTTACAACTTTAGAGTAAGAGGCTTACCAGAGAACATCACCGAAATCACCCCAGCGATCCAAGACCTGATCCAATCAGTGATCCCAAATGTTCCCAAGCACAGGCTGGAGTTGGACAGGGCTCACAGAGCCTTGGGGCCCCCAAGGAAGGATGGATCTCCCAGGGACATAATAGTAAAGCCTCACTATTACGGCGTCAAAGAGGAGCTAATGAGAGCTTCTCGTTCCAACTCCCATATCTCCTGCATGGGCCACCAAATTCAAATCTTTGCCGACCTATCTCCGAACACTATCCAGAATAGAAGAGCTCTCAAACTCCTCCTTTCTATCTTACAAAAAGCTGAGATTAAATATTGGTGGGCCTTCCCGTTCGCGGTCAAATTCCTCCTGAAAGGGAAAACCTACACCTTCTCCAGTCTCCCAGAGGGTGAAAAGCTTCTACTTCAACTCAAGCTTATCTCCCAAGAGGCCCCAATGGATCTCACTGACCCCTCTGGATCCCACTCTAAGCGACCGCTTCCTTCTAGCCCCGTCTCCCCTCTCTGGTCCAAATCCAAAAGCAAGAAGGCTAAAGACGCTAGACCTCCCTGACCCTTTATCGAACTTACCGGAATGCTGGTTTTTCTCCCTTTCTTTCCATAGATTTGGAACCTGACCGAACTCAGGAAATTTACCTTCACCAGTTTTACTGGAATGTTATTGTTGGGGGTCTTCCTCCTTCCATTATCTGTGTGTCTGTGTGTTTAGTTTTCAAAGTTTCTTTTGGCTCAAAGTTTTTAATGTTTACCATACTTCTGATCCAAGGGGCCAATCACGTCTCCGATGTGGTTGATCACTTGGAGTGCCCTCCCTAGGGCCCATGTTTGCTGATACCTCATTTAGATTAAGCCAACTTTACTCTTCTCAAACACACCCTGGCTATAAGATAAGTCATAATTCGCAGAGGTGTTTGGGCCGGGATAAGTATACTTGTGCCTCCACTTATCCTGTGGACTTCGATTTTGACTTCCCCGAGATAAGAAGTCTGATCCTACCAGATCGGACATTTTCGATCTCTATTCACTACTTAGTAGGTGATATCCCTCCTCGGAGGGGCTATTTGATGGAACTGAGGGGACTTACTGCCCCCCTGTTCCTATCTCCATATGCTATATTCAGATACAATTGTGTTACATGTATTTCTCTTCTACCTGCTCTCTCTATATTTCCCTTTCTCCTTCCTCTTATTTCTTGGATGAAGCTTCTAACGTTGGATCCTCTTTCAGACAATTCCAGACCAGCTTATCTCAGCCTAGGACTCCGGATCCTCAAGACTCCTCTTGGCTCCACAGGGACTCTCTCCACTAGGGTGAGTGATGCTGCAGACACAGACTATGCCCCTATTAAGCTCCATGGCTAAGGCTCCTAACAAAAACCTCCAAATAGCTACCCACAATACTCAAGGGCTTAACTCCCCTCTAAAAAGAAGGAAACTGTTCTCCCAATACAAATCCCTTAAAATTGATGTAGTTTTGCTACAAGAAACCCACTTTCCCCTGCGGTACAGCCCCAACTTTCTCCACGCACACTTTCCTATTTTTTTTTTGGCCAATGCAGACTCAAAATCTAAGGGGGTTGGGATTCTATTTTCCAAATCTGTGGGCTTTTCACTCCTCAAGGAAATTAAGGACCCAGAAGGTAGATTCATTTTAGTCAAAGGCTATATTGATGGGATTATCCACACGTTCGTCTCATATTATGCCCCTAGCAAAAATCAACTCAATTTTTTCTACACAATGATGGCCCTCATCCAGCCTCATCTGGAGGGTAGAGTCATCCTGGGAGGAGACTCAAATATTGCGCTAGATCAAGGGCTCGATAAATCCAGACCCCTAGGGCACCAACTCACACGTCCGACTAGGGCAACCTAACAGACGTATGGAGGGAACTGAACCCAACCAGGAGAGACTACACCCACTTTTCGCATCCCCACAATTCTTACGCCCGTATTGATCACTTACTAATGGAGGCCCACGGGATCCCCCTGGTACTGAACTCACGGATACATGACACCCCGCTTTCAGACCACTCCCTAGTCCTCATGCAAATCCGCTCTGATCCACTCTACGCAAAACACCCACACTGGAGATTAAATGAATCCCTGTTGACCGATCCTGTCAGAGTTACAGAAATAGGCAATTCTATTAAGGAGTACTTTCTCCTTAATGATAAGGAAGGGACCTCGGCCAAAGTCCTTTGGGCAGCACATAAGGCTTTCATCAGGGGAAAGATGATACAGTTAGCCACTCGAATCAAAAAAGAAAGGGCAGCAGAGCTCACTAAGCTGGAACAATCCTATGCGTCCCTACAGGCAGCGCATAAGATCAATCCATCTAAAAACGTATCCACCCAACTTGATAAAGCTAGATTAGAGCTTAATATGGTGCTAACAACCAAAGCAGAGAAGTCAATCAGATGGAGGGGACAAAAATTTTACACGCAAAATGATAAGCCAGGTTCTCTACTAGCATCTAAACTTTCCCCTCGATGCCGCCTTCATCAACTTCCTAAAATCAGAGTTCCAGGCCAGGGTTCCACCACTAACCCCAAGAAGATTTTAGACTTGTTTCATAAATTTTACTCAGAGCTTTACAGCTCCCCCAATAACCCCCGCCCGGAATCCCTAGACGCTTTCCTAGAGGATATCCCCCTTCCCCACCTATCTCCAGAACATAAACAGATTCTAGAGGCCCAATTCTCGGATGCGGAGGTTGGAGATGCCATCAGGAGCTTAAGAAAAGGCTCGGCCCCTGGTCCAGATGGACTCTCTATCCCCTACTACAATGCCTTCACAGACTTGCTCTCCCCCTACATGTCTAGACTATTTAACCATCTAACTAAGGGCTCTCCACTAGATCCCCATCTTAATCTGGCCTATATAACGGTCATCCCCAAACCAGATAAGAATCCCGAAGAAGTCGGGAATTATAGACCCATCTCGTTGATAAACAACGACATCAAAATCCTCACGAAGATCTTAGCTAATAGACTCTCCTCGTTCATCAGCTCTTATATCCATAAAGACCAGGCTGGATTTATCCCTGGGAGACAGGGTCCAGACCAGACACGCAGGGCTATTGACCTGATATCTATTCTCCAGTCCAATTGGGAGGGAGGCCCAAAACAAAGGGGCATGGTCCTATCCCTTGATCTCCAGAAGGCTTTTGATTCTGTCTCCTGGAACTACATATTCAAGATTCTGGGGTCCTGGGGATTTGGCCAGCGCTTCCTAGGAGTCACTAAAGCCCTATACTCCCGTCCCTCCGCCCAAATAAAACTACAAGGCTACCTTTCCGACCCGATAACCATAGCCAGAGGAACAAGACAGGGCTGCCCCCTGTCTCCGCTAATATTCGCCATAGCCATAGAAACTCTAGCAATTGCCATCCGCCAAAGTTCAGACATCAGGGGGGTCTCTTGTGGACTACACACCCACAAGTGTGGCTTGTTCGCTGATGATATACTCTTGTATCTGACTTCCCCCCATACGTCTCTCCCCAACCTCAACCTCCTACTAGATTCATTTGCCAAATTCTCGGGCTTAACGGTAAACTATTCTAAATCCCAAGCAATAAATATCTCACTCCCGCAGGACACGGTTGATTCCTTACAGCACTCTTTTCCCTACAAATGGAGCCGTTCCTCCATCCGATACCTGAGCATCAACTTGACTCCAAAGATAGAGGATTTATATAACAGCAACTTTCCTCCCATCTTACGCAGATTGGAAAACGATCTGAAGGTGTGGTCTACATGAGGTCTCTCCTGGTTGGGTAGAATTAACGCAATCAAAATGACTTTTCTCCCGCAAATTCTTTACTTGTTTAGAGCACTCCCCATACCCATTAGAAGACACCACCTTAAATCACTCCAGAGTAAGATTCTAAAGTTCATCTGGGGCAGCTCTGGATATAGGTTCCCCCAAAGTACGCTATACCGCCACAGGAGGAAAGGAGGGCTGGGACTCCCCTCACTCTTCAAATATTACCAGGCTGCCAGACTGGCTCAGCTCTCCCGAATCTACTCTAGGGCCGAAAAACCAGACTGGATTGGGATTGAAAGGCTGGCGGTCCCACTGCATACTATTGATTTCCTTCTTTGGGCCCCCCCGAAGAAGAGACCGCCTATCCTATCCCCGACCCTTTCTCACTCCTTTGCTGTATGGGATTCACTACTCCACCATCCCGAGTTGGTATCTACCCTAACTCCATTGGCTCACATTTTCCACAATCCAGATTTTCCCCCCGGCCTAGACATTAAAGCGTTCCAATGGTGGCTGGATAAGGGGCTGTACCGCATAGGGCACTACTTCACCACCTCTGGGCCCATCACTATGGCCTATTGTATAAACAAACTAGACATCCCTGCATCTGAAAAATTCAGATTTCAACAAATTTCCCACTTCCTGAAACATATTTGAATATGAGAAAAACCTCTTCCCCCTAGATTTACAGAATACGAAACATGGTGTGGCCAAGCCATGGAGCAGAAGGGAGGTATCTCTGTGATATATGCGGCCCTCACTCTCCCGAAAGAAAAGGCCCCATACATGAAACAATGGGAAGAGGATCTACAGATCTCTTGGGACCTAGATTCATGGAACAAAACCTTAACTGACTCCACTAGAGGCATATTAAACACGGTTCTTATGGAAGCCAACATAAAAGTTATCACCAGGTGGTATCTTACCCCCTCCAAACTGGCCCGTATATATCCTACGGCTAGCCCCCTATGCTTTAGGGGCTGTGCCCTGCGGGGCACAATGGTACACATCTGGTGGGAATGCCCGAGGATTAGACCCTTTTGGAGGAAAATCTTTAACCTTATTGAGAAATTAACCAAAACTCAGATACCCAGATCACCGGAGATAGCTTTACTGAACGCCCATATCCCAAACCTATCCAAGCCCAACAGGAAGTTAGTCCACTTCATATTAACTGGGGCCAAACTCTCCCTCGCCAGGTCCTGGAAAAAACCAAGGGCTTCCTTTGCTGAAACGGTTAAGAAAATTTCTTGGATTATGTCCCAGGAAAAGTTAACCAGTATCCTATCAGACACCACCAAACGATTTGAAGGAACATGGGAACCCTGGGCAGATTACATTGGAATTTCATTCATTCCAGGTCAAAACCCATAAATAGTCAATACTATTATTTGCCAACGCAAGATGCTTCATTCACTCTTCCTCCCTCTCTTTCTCTCTTTTTTCTCTTTTTCCTTTCTCCTAGCGCTGCTTCAGCTAGAACATGTCCTTTATATCTCTTGGTTTTTATGTAGAATGTCTCCCAAATGGGTCTACTCAACCTAACTGGAGGCTCTCTCCTGCAGTACCTCATTCCACATACCTACTTGGTCGATGGGCAACAGGCGACCATCCTGAGTATTCGTATTTGGGGTCTTCCCTTCCCCTCCTGCACAGAATGTTCCCTTTATGGGGTGCCGGGAGGGTAGGAGCACCCTCAATGCATCCTCCCCGGCTGCCAGGGAGGTCCTTTACGTCTGTTTTATCCTTTTGCCCTATCTATATGTTACGTACTATCGTAAGAATCCTGAACTATCTCATGTTACGATTTAAAACAGGGTTAATTTAATGAGGTGCTATAACTGTTGATATACTCCTATCGCATTTCACATATCCTATGTTCTATTGTACCACCACGACTTGTTTATTCTATTGCAAAAACCAATAAAACTCTTTGAAAATAAAAGTATTGCACTTACATCAACATAGAAGATACAAGCATCCAACACGAAGAGAGCCGGCCGGCTGATAATATCAAAACTCTCTGCAGTGACGTCAGCGCGTCTTCCCCGACGTACGTTTCATCAAACAACGGGACATAGTCATGGGGATGTTTTTAGAACTGGGATATGGCTTCTACCTGCTATTGTTTAAGTTTCACACACAGTTTTCAGATGATTTTAGAACAGGGATATGGCTTGTACCTGCTATTGTTTAAGTTTCACACACAGTTTTCAGATGATTTTAGAACAGGGATGGCTTCTACCTGCTATTTTTTAAGTTTCACACACAGTTTTCAGATGATTTTAGAACAGGGATATGGCTTGTACCTGATATTGTTTAAGTTTCACACACAGTTTGCAGATGATTTTAGAACAGGGATATGGCTTCTCCCGGCTATTGTTTAAGTTTCACACACAGTTTGCAGATGATTTTAGAACAGGGATATGGCTTCTCCCGGCTATTGTTTATGTTTCACACACAGTTTTCAGATGATTTTAGAACAGGGATATGGCTTCTACCTGCTATTGTTTAAGTTTTACACACAGTTTTCAGATGCTTTTAGAACAGGGATATGGCTTCTACCTGCTATTGTTTAAGTTTCACACACAGTTTCCAGATGATTTTAGAGCAGGAATAGGGCTTCTCCCGGCTATTTAAGTTTCACACACAGTTTTCAGATGATTTTAGAACAGGGATATGGCTTCTCTCGGCTATTGTTTATGTTTCACGCACAGTTTTCAGATATTGTAGAACAGTGATATGGGTTCTCCCGGCTAATTTATACTTTTTTCACACAGTTTGAAGATGATTTTAGAACAGTGATATGGCTTCTCCCGCTAATTAATACTTTTCACACACAGTTTGAAGATGGTCAACATCCACCTCCATTTTCGATTTTTTTTATGTGATTTTTGTTTAACCACTTGCCGACCGCCGATCGGCATCTGACGGCGGCAAAGTGGCTCGTTCCCGCAAATCGCTGTCATACGACGGCGGCTGCGGGAACGAGTTTAGTGAGCGCGCGCGCACCGCCGGAGGCGTGCCCGCGCGCTCACTGTGTCCAGGGGGGCCAGGGAGCGGGTGCGGCGGCTTCGATTGCCGCTGGCTACCCGCGATGGCCCCCCCCGGAGCGAATGAGCGGAGGTCCGTGTATGTAAACACGGACCTCCGCTCTGTGTGAAGGGGAAGGGCTGTGATCACAGCCTTCCTTTACGTGAAGGCTGTGACCACTTCCCTTCCCCAGATAGGCAGTCCCCCATACAGTTAGAACACGCCCAGGGAACATAGTTAGCCCTTAGCGCGCCCCCTGCAGGTTAACCCCTTCACTGCCAATGGCATTTACACAGTAATCAGTGCATTTTTATAGTACTGATCGCTGTATAAATGCCAATGGTCCCAAAAAAGTGTCAAAATGGTCCGACATGTCCGCTGAAATATCGCAGTACCGCTAAAAATCGCAGATCGCCGCCATTTTTAGTAAAAAATAGAAAAAAATTAAAAACCCCAAAAATTAATTCTCATCATCCGTAAACGCGACCACTTTTGCGCAAACCAATCAATAAATGCCGATTGCGATTTTTTTTTATCGCAAATATGAGGAAGAATATAAATCGGCCAAAAACGGTGAAAAAAATGTTTTTTTATATTTTTTTTTTGGATTTGTATTTTAGGAAAAAGTAAGAAATTTGGGTTTTTTTGCAAAATTGTCGCTCTTCTTTTGTTTATAGCGGCGCTCAGAAATGACGCAGCGGTGATCAAATACCACCAAAAGAAAGCTCTATTTGTGGGAAAAAAAGGATGCAAATTTCGTTTGGGTACAACGTCGCACGACCGCGCAATTGTCAGTTAAAGCGACGCAGCGCCAAATCGCAAAAATGGCTCCGGTCCTAAAGCTGGAAATCCTTCCGGGGCTGAAGTGGTTAAAAAAAAGTTATTTCCCTGTCCCCATTTCTTTGTAGGGCACTTTTCCGACCCTTACCCCCACTTTCCTTCCTTTTGCAGACCTCTAGGACTTTCCAGGACTTTTTTACAGCCATTTTAGTGCCTAAAAGTTTGGGTCCCCATTGATTTCAATGGGGTTCGGGATCCGGGTCAAAGTTCGGGTTCTGTCCGGACCCGAACCTGGACTTTGTCCCGAAGTTCGGCCGAACCAACAGAACCTGAACTTCTAGAGGTTCGATCAACTCTACAGATGAGTTGACGGCCTCTGATTACCTGATATTGAAGACTTTTTTCAGGCTTCGCAACTATGCCATTGGTTTCAAACTTCTCTAGACGTACTTTGGACAGATATTGAAGCCACACTCAGCCACTCAGACAAATTATACCACCTCTTGCTGGCAGACTTCTGAAACCCATTGCCTTCCAACACAGCCATTCTAGCGGCGAAAGCTGATCTCCCAAATCTCATCAGGGTCACCCACAACACCAAATATGCTTCCCACTAAGAGTTTTGGAATTCCTCATCCCCTGTTTAGCTCTCAAATGATGGTAAGAGGCATGAATGTGCTGGGTAAACAACCTTTACCACTCCAACCAACTAAAGTCCATAGACTCTCTATTGGCAGAGTACGATCTCACACGATCTGCCTCCTATACATATATGAGACTGTCAAGTTTTCTGTACAAATACCCCCCTCCTTACTTGAAGAAACTTGACAATATTTGGCACTTTCTATCCTCCCTGTCATCTGCAGAGAGAGGTATTTCCCTATTTTATAATTCACTAGATAACAAAATGACATCCTCCAAAACACACCCCATGGCAAAGTGGAAGGAAGATCTCCACGCATCCTTCTCTGAGAACCAATCAACAATGGCTAGTCGATGCACCCTTTCTATGTTGCACTGTGTTGCTCACCCGCTGGTATCTCACATCATACTAATTACCTAAATTCTCCAATGTCCAGTCCCCTATGTGCTGGAGGGACTGTGGACAGGTGGGCAATCTCATCCACATTTTTTGGTAATGTAAAAACCTCACTGGCTTTTGGAGGAAAATGTTCTCTATTCTTTCAGAGATCACAGATATGCTGACTTAACCCATCCCTGCTCTTGCTATACTACACCTACAATGTAGAACAGTGATATGATATCGCTGTTCTACAATTATCTTCAAACTGTGTGTGAAAACTATAAATTAGCGGAGAGAAGCCATACCACTGTTCTAAGAACAGTGATATGATATATCACTGTTCTTAGAACAGTGGTATGGCTTCTCTCCGCTAATTTATAGTTTTTACACACAGTTTGCAAATGTGCTAAGAACAGTGATATGGCTTATCCCGGCTAATGTATACTTTTCACACACAGTTTAAGATGATTGTGGAATCTACAATCATCTTCAAACTGTGTGAGAAAAGTATAAATTAGCCAGGAGAAGCCATATCACTGTTCTTAGAACAGTGATATGGCTTCTCCCGGCTAACTTATAGTTTTCACACACAGTTTGAAGATGATTGTAGAACAGTGATATGGCTTCTCCCGACTAATGTATACTTTTCACACACAGTTTTAAGATGATTGTAGAATGCACAATCATCTTCAAACTGTGTGAGAAAAGTATAAATTAGCTGGGAGAAGCAATATCACTGTTCTAAAAACAGTGATATGGCTTCTCCCCCACTAATTTATAGTTTTCACACACAGTTTGAAGATGATTGTAGAACAGTGATATGGCTTCTCCCAGCTTATGTATACTTTTCACAGACAGTTTTAAGATGATTGTAGAATGTACAATCATCTTAAAACTGTGTGATAAAAGTATAAATTAGCCAGGAGAAGCCATATCACTGTTCTTGGAACAGTGATATGGCTTCTCCCCGCTAATTTATAGTTTTCTCGCACAGTTTGAAGATATTCCACATCCACCTCCATTTTTGATTTTTTTATGTGATTTTTTTTTTATTATTTTAAGTTATTTCCCTATCCCCATTTCTTTGTAGGGCGCTTGTCCGACCCTTACCCCCATTTTCCTTCCTTTTGCAGACCTCTAGGACTTTCCAGGACTTTCTTACAGCCATTTTTGTGCCTAAAAGTTCGGGTCCCCATTGATTTCAACGGGGTTCGGGGTCCGGGTCAAAGTTCGGGTTCTGTCCGGACCCGAACCCGGACTTTGTCCCGAAGTGCGGCAGAACCTGAACTTCCAGAGGTTCGATCAACTCTACTCTTTATCCCTCTTTGAAAATCTGTTACCGTATTTACTATGCTATATGTTTAACCCTAAAATTCAATAAAAAAAAAAAATTATAAATCAAAAAATGACAAAAAAAATATGGATAAAGTACTTCCTGGCACTATCACAAAACAACAAACAAACCTCATATACAGTCTTGCCCAAGATATGTTTTAGACCCAATTGGTGTGAAAGAAAGAGGTAGCCTACAAATGCAGGACGGCTGAAGGTTTTCAGGAAGGAGAAAGCATAAGGAAACTTAGGGGATAGGAATAAGGGGACAAGGGGAGGGGGGTGGGAATACAACCAGGGAAGTGCGCTCCAGAGGTCACCTACACCCTATCATAAATGCAGGACACAATTATAATAGCTAAGTGGCAGATAATGTCATATCCAGGAAGCCCATGTGTGTCAAATTTAGCCTTGCTGTCTAACAGTAAGTTCACTGACCTTCACTTTATTGACCTAAAATGCCTCTTTAATTCAGAGAGACAATTGCAGTGACTTCCATGAACAGACATTCAGTCACTTGGCAGCTGTGAGTATACATAGTTCTAGTTTAAACTGAATAAAGGTAAGTGCAGGTTTCCTATTGAGGAGGGCAATGGTTAATTCCATAAGGAATGCTCTCTTTATTATTGCAATTATTTGGAAGACTCAGGTCCAGAGCTTGGAGATAATAGGGCATTGTTACCAAATATGCATATACGAACCAAGCCAAGTAAAGTCATGGAAGTATAAGGGGAATAAGTTGGGACATAGGTGGCTATGTGCTTATAGTCTACAAACATCTTGACATAAGTTTAAAGCTCATTTCCAGTACACCCATTGAGCTAGTCTTGGTGGTCTTCTAGATCAGTTGTTTCCTTGTTACATTTCTTGATCTAGGCAAAAGCCAAACTCTTGCTCTCAACTTTCAACATATAAGGGGTAAGTGCTGGGGGACAGTGAGGAAGGAGAGGTAGGGCATGGAACTTAAACCAGGGCTACCTGTATGTAGGTCATGTAGGTCATCAGGACTTTTAAGATCAAATGGCATACAGTTACTCCTTGTGGAAGACCTGGCATGGAGGGCATGTGCCAATGCAAAAAAAGTAAAGAGTACAATTTAGTAGGGACTCGGGAGGGGGTTTTTTTCATGTGACTTACAGGGCAGCATTAAACATACAACAAATCATTTAAATAATGTTTTGGTGGTGGCGTAAACCTGACTGTGAAGTTGCACACATATGCAATATGTTACTTTAAACACGACAGTTTTAGTTTACAAACATAGGGTGTTGATCTGTTATTTGTACTCTAAAGGGGGTTCCAGAAGTCTCACCCACATATTCCCACATCCTGTCTCTCAAAAGGGATGTGGGGATCTGTAAGGTAACTTCTGGAACCCCTTTTTCAATATGGAGACTGTAGAAAGTGAACCTGGGTCAGGTTAAGAGATGAAAGAGGGCAAGTACTTCCCTTTCAGGCCTGCTTATTGGGCAGCTGGTCGGAGAGGCTGGGGGAATGGCTGTTTTGCTATCAGTGCTGATGCTGGATGGAAGCCTTTTGCCTCTGTCTTGAACCTGATGGGTGAGCTTGTCTGAACTGGGAGTTTGCTTTGTTATATATGCTGTGGCTGGGACGCTGAATATTATTTTTCCTGAATAAAGCCATTTTAAGTTGACTTAACTGTCTCACAGCTGCCTGTTTACCCCTTGGATAATGACAATTGGTGGAGAATGCATTGGGCAGTTTGAGGGGTGCAGGTCAGTCTCATGTCCTGGGTTAAAGCTACACAAGCTGTGAAGACTTCTAGCAAAGCAATGGAGGAACTGATTAAACAATTAATGGGGGGGCGTGGCTTGGCAGGCAGACGAGATGGCCACTTGAAGCATGAGCTCCGGCACCACAGGGGAGAAATATCACTTTTAAGGCACACGATCGGCAGTGATGGGTAAGATCAGACGGCAGCTCCCTTTTGCGAATACCCCACACTCACAACTAGGGCGTAATTTACTGGAATTAATCAGATCTCAACCCCCTACAGCAAGTGAGGCCTCCACTTATATATGGTGATGGGAGACCATCACCATATATGAATATACAGGCATATAAGCAGCACCAGGCCAAGCTTTCTATACAGTTTTTACCCATCCTCACCCCCTTTTAGGGAGAAGAGGTTTTTCTGGGCGGCAGCAGGCTTACATATACACAAATCCTAAGCACAGTACTTGCCCCCTTGTCATAATTAAGGAGGAGGTTGCTGTAAGAGTCAGAGATCAGGAGGAGATCCATTTTAATGGGACTGAGGTGAAAATTTTCCAGGACCTCTCCCAAATCACCTTGAACCACCGGAGGGTGCTGCGACCCATCCTAACAGCCCTCAGGTAACGTCACATAATCTACAAATGACGGTTTCCATTGGGTCTCTGTGTCACAATTCAAGGACGCCCCTTCACCTAACACATGCCAACAGACCTCCCCCAGTTTTTTGAGTTCACTAACCTCCCTGAAAATACCCGTGCTGGAATGGTACCAGGAATTTGTCATCCCGGAGGTCTGGAGGGACCTCATCCCTCATTCCCCACTGAACAACGCACTCCTAGACGCCGTCAGAACTCCACTCCCCACAGATGCAGACGCAGAGACCAAAACACCACGGCGGCATCAGCGATTCACATGGAACCAGAAGCCGAATAATTAGCTGCTCCAGGACCAAACTGCTGGACCGGAGATGCTACAACTACCCTACAGAGCTAAGTTGTTTTTGACACACTTCTTTCACTGTTATTTTTCTTTCTTTTTGTTATGTGGATTTCTCAAATATAGCAGATATGCATGACCCAATTGACACTGGAGCTGTCGCCTTGGGACTATAACTTAGTCCTTCTGAAGATGGCCTTACCTATAATCGGAAGTCCAAGTCTGCAGTCACAAGGTTGATGCTAAATAGCCCCCCATCATACTTAAGGAGGTGGTCCAACACCTTCAACCTTCAACTAAATGACTTTGCTGTGGACTGAGATGTCAGAGAAGCTTGGACTTCTAACCTACACTTCAGCCTTGCTTGAGGAGTGTAAAATCTCCTATCCGTATCATGATTTAGCTCCTTCTGATAAAACACAAGCATGCAAATTGTATCACCTCTGGACGGGGCAAAGGGGTTAAGAATAAAATTAAGGGTTTCTAGCAGAGCAACACCCTCATCCAGAGGAACTGCAACTTTTCTTTCCTCACAGACCCTATTATGTTGCAGCCTGCGACAACTTTAACTTGAGCCCCATGCCCGCTGGACACACAGGGGTGAGGCATGGTTCTGGCTCTACCGGAGCCATGCAGAACATCTTCAACTTTTCTCTCCAACCCAGAGCTCTGGGCTTTGAAGTGTATGAACCAGTCTATATCTAACTTCAAATTGCCCACGCGGTTTATCCATAGAACCAGCCCCTTAGAGGCCATGTGTTGCAGTTCCGGACAACTGCTCTACCTTGGAGTTTTTGCTCATATTTTCACCAATCCTGTATTTACATGTTAATGAAACATTCACCCGACCTACTGCTGGCTTACGAGGGGGAGAGGGACACGCCGGGCCGTCCAATTTGCTGGGCCACAGTAATAGCTTAAGAACCCTGCCAAAGCCGCGCCTCACTCGGTAGAGCCCGCGCTTTAAGGGCACAGGGTCTCTGAGGTGTCGAAGATGCAAATCTGGGCCTCAGGATCACAGCAACACCATGGCCTAGGCGGTGTGGGTGCCTTCCCTCCCTCCATTGGTCTATACGTTTGAGCTGAGTCGGCTCACCGACATGTTGCTCTTTACTTCAGAAAGGCATTGCTGCTAGAACTGCTTGCCCGGGGCACGATTCTGACAGATCTTCTCCAAGACCAAGTACTGTCTTTTTGGAGGTCCCCTGCCTTAGGGTCGTCTTTTTCAATGTTGATGTTATATTTTATGAGGAATATTTTGTTGTTATTCTCAGGCTGGGGACGTCCATTGGAGGGGATAGGAAATTTTTCATATATGCCACACTCGCCGGGCTCGGTAGAAAACCGCCAGTCAAACTCATACACTCTACATGATACAAAACTGGACTTAAGCCGTTTAGGCTGACAGTCTAAATGTTTTTGGAGGTAAACTCATATACTCTAATGATGTAGTATTGGCAGAACTCTGCCGTGTCTGTCCCCCCCCCCCCCCGTGGACCTCACCTCATTGTTAGATTGGCCTACTGGCCAGTTGTTTATTGTTATAGACATTTGTCAGCACATGAATGCTGACACGAGTACCCCCTTAATGTCTCCCCTGCTGGTGAGCCATCAATCTCCCCCTTGTACCAACCCACCTACCCTCTCATCAGCCCGGACTGACCGGACTGTCCTGAAAGAGGTTTCTTATAGTGAGTGGGAACTCTGCTTCCTACAACTCACTAGATCCTCTAATACTTATTTGAGACTTTAACCCCCCACCCCATACATCCTTCCACTCCTACTTGACCCCAAACCCTATCTGCACTCAACCCACACCCCACCTACTCGCACGCACTCCCTCCACTCACGTCTCCCCCCCTTCCCCCCTACTTGTTGATCTCACTTAACTCCTAGGGCACCCAACATCACTACACAAGGCGCAATATGCCAATTTTTTTGACTCTTAAAGTGCTCTCACTAAATGCCAGGGGCCTGAACATCCCGGAGAAGAGATCCATGACCCTTAGGGAAATACACAAACTTCGAGTTCAAATCGCGTTCATCCAAGAGACACACTTTGGGGGCCCCAAAATCCCCAAGTTTACTAACAAGCACTTCCCTATACTCTACCATGCTTCCTCCAGTACTAGCAAAACTAAGGGAGTTGCAATCCTAATATCCCGAAACCTCCCCTTTACTGTTAAAGCGCAACTGACTGATCCCGAAGGTAGGTTTCTATTTATTAAAGGAACGCTCTACAATAGACCGGTGAAGTTTGCAAATGTGTACGCCCCCAATCTCCACCAAGTGTCCTTTATCAGAGATGTATTTGATCACTTAATCCCATTTTACGAGGGCCTGGTGGTGCTGGGGGGGATATGAATGTCCCGCTCCAGCCATACTTGGACTCCTACTCAGGTTCCTCCTCCATACTCTATCGAGCCCTCAGACAAATTAAGCTCCAACTTAATTCCCTATCCTTGCACAATACCTGGAGGGTCCTGATTCCTGAATCCTGATTCAAAAGATTATACATACTTTCCCCCCCACACCAAAAATACTCCCGTCTGGACTATCTCTTTGTTACCCAGAATGAATTACATTATTTACATGATGCCACAATCGAGTCATCGTACATATCCGATCACCACCCCATCTCTATAACACTGAGATTCTCACGGATGGGTCGGAGAGAAAAAAACATGGAAACTCAACCCATTCTTGCTCACAGACCTCTCCCACAAAATCCAAGTACAAAAATTATTTTGAGCTAAACTCCACTCCTGATGTCTTGGAGATAAACATTTGGTTAGCCCACAAGTGCACCTTGCGGGGCAAGTGCATAGCCCTGTCAACACAATTAAGAGAGACAGACATGCAAAATTAGAAGCGATGACTGACAAAATCCGGACACTAGAATTAGCACATAAACGCTCTGTCTCAGCTTCCACATTTGACGCTCTGGTCCAAGCAAGAAAGGCACTACTAGAGGAAATGGGCATTCAAATAAAAAAGAAATTCACACTAACATCCAAGCTGTTCTATGAACAGGCCAACAAAAGTGGCAAATTGCTGGCTAGACTCCTACAAGGCAAAAAAAACACAGGCTAGTATCCCCCTATTGCATGACCAAATGGGACGCAAAATCTACCAAACAGAAGAAATAGCGAAGTCATTTGTTGCTTACTACTCTAGACTATATAATATCTCCAACCCCCATCAATCTAGAAATGAACCCCTGACTCGCACACAAGCCATCGTGGACTACCTGAACCGAGCGGAATTGCCCAAATTATCAGCTGAGGAGGCCTCTGCAATAGAAAACCCCCTGACAACCCAGGAATTCCATCAGGCCATTAAAAACATGAAGCCTGTGTGTATGCTTTTGCCGGTGGTCTTATAAACAATTTAAGTCCACTTGAGTGTGTGGTGCAGGTTAATGGACAAGAGGTTTTAGCACTTCTTGACTCGCGTAGTGGGGTTATCCTGCTCCATTCGGACAGGCTGCAGGGGTAGCTGATACCTGGAAAAAATATTGGAGTGGTCGCTGTACACGGGGTTGTCAAAGACTACCCAATGGGGGGGCTTGGCCAAGAGCTGCATGTGAATGGACGTGCTTCACAGAGCTCCTTCCAGTAATCCTGCCTAGATCCTGCTCCCAGCAATTCTACTCGCCCATTTTTCTGGATAATCCTGCTACCTCATCATAGAGGACACCCCTGGCAACCGTGGATACCCGATCTGGAGGCATGGTGACCCACAAGCAGAAGGGAGATGCCATGCAGCTTGGGATCCAATAGTGTCCTCCTCACCGTGCTCTCAGGCTGAGACACAGAAGGCACTGATTAAGCCACCAAAAACCCCTAAAAATGCTGTGAAAGAGCCCCCTAAGGACATGGTATACTACACTCAGAAACTAAATGAACCCTTAGCCCAGCCAGTGAGGGAGGACTAGGGAACTACGCCAGCTATATTCCATACTGACCCAGGGGAACACAGTAGACACTCAGACCTCACTGGGCTTTGCTGAGCAGCATGATAGACACGAGGAGGGAGAGGGGGAGGAAGATGCAGTGCAGCCAACACTCTATGAAATACTCTGAGCAATTCATAAATGCACGGCCTCGGTGGACATGCTGAAGGACCAGCTTGGGGGGCTCAAAGAGGAAGTGGGTTTCATCCACCATAACTTACAAAAGATAAGAGAACGCACTGCAGCAGCTGAAGGCCGCATAAGTGACCTGGAGGACAAGCTCCCCCTGCTCATACGGGAATTATATCTATCTATAGTATTTATACATCAATTTTCCGAAATTCGAATTTCGAAAACAGCATGAATTCCAATTTCAAATAGAATGAATTTGAATAGAAAAGATTATAATAGAATAGAAAATAAGAGAAAAGAATAGAATAGAAAACAATAAAATAAGATAGAAAAATAATAAAACAGAACTTAAATATATATATATTCAGTCTATTCGAAATTCAAATTCATTGTATTCGAAATTTGAATTTGGTAGATAGTATATATTATTCTATGTTAATCTATTCTGTTCTATTATTTTTCTATTATTTTTTTTATCCTAATCTCTTATTTTCTATTCTATTCTTTTCTCTTATTTTCTATTCTACTATAAGCTTTTCTATTCGAACTCATATTCATTCTACTCGGAATTGGAATTCATGCTGTTTTCGAAATTCGAATTGCGGAAAATTGATGTATAAATACTACAGATAAATATAATTCCATTCTGTTCTATTGTTTTTCTATTCTATAGTTTTTTATTGTATTGTATTGTTTTTTATTCTCTTTATTTTCATTTCCCTAATTTTTTCTAGTCTATTTTTTCTTTTCTCTTCTATTCTAAACTTTTCTATTGAAATTCGAATTTGAAGTCATTCTATTGGAAATTTGAATTTCGGAAAATCGATATATATCAATTTTCCAAAATTCGAATTTCGAATACAGCATGAATTCAAATTACGAATAGATTGAATGTGAATTTGAATAGAAAAGCTTATAATAGAATAGAAAATAAGTGCATAAGATATAACAGAATAGAAAAACAATACAACAGAATATAATTATATATAGATAAATATTATAATATTTATATGCTGATTTCCCAGGTCTGTACACCAGGTGTGCCCAATATGAGGGGTTTCCACCATCCCTGTGCTGAGTTCACGGGTCTGTACACCCGCTGTTGCCCATTATGAGGGGTTTCCACCATCCCTTTGCTGAGTTCCTGGGTCTGTACCCCTGCTGTGCCCATTATGAAGGGTTCCCACCATCCCTATGCTGAGTTCCTCAGTCTGTACACTTGCTGTGCCCATTATTAGGGGTTCCCACCATCCCTGTGCTGAGTTCCTGGGTCTGTACACCTGCTGTGCCCATTATGAGAGGTACCCACCATCCCTGTGCTGAGTTCCTGGGTCTTTACACCTGTTGTGCCCATTATGAGGGGTTCCCACCATCCCTGTGCTGAGTTCCCGGGTCTGTACACCCACTGTGCCCATTATGAGGGGGTTCCACCATCCCTTTGCTGAGTTCCCAGGTCTGTACACCTGCTGCGCCCATTATGAGAGGTACCCACCATCCCTGTGCTGAGTTCCTGGGTCTGCACACCTGTTGTGCCCATTATGAGGGGTATCCACCATCCCTGTGCTGAGTTCCTGGGTCTGTACACCCACTGTGCCCATTATGAGGGGTTTCCACCATCCCTTTGCTGAGTTCCCAGGTCTGTACAGCCGCTGTGATCATTATGAGGGGCTCCCACCATCCCTGTGCCGAGTTCCTCAGTCTGTACACCTGCTGTGCCCATTATGAGGGGTTACCACAATCCCTGTGCTGAGTTCCTCGTTCTGTACACCTGCTGTGCCAGTGTGCCCACTATGAGGGGTGCCCACTAGAGTTGAGCGAACACCTGGAAGTTCGGGTTCTGCTGGTCCGTCCGAACTTCGGGACAAAGTCCGGGTCCGGGTCCGGACGGAACCCGAACGATCGCACGGACAACGAACCCCATTGAAATCAATGGGGACCCGAACTTTTAGGCACAAAAATGGCTGTAGGAAAGTCCTGGAAAGCCCCAGAGGGCTGCAAAAGGAAGTAAAATGGGGGTAAGGGTAGGGCAAGCACCCTACAAAAAAATGGGGACAGGGAAATAACTTTAAATATTTTTAAAAAAATAAAAACATAAAAAAAGCAAAAATGGAGGTGAATGTGGATCATCTTCAAACTGTGTCTGAAAAGTATTAATTAACGGTAGAAGCCATATAACTGTTCTAAAATCATCTTCAAACTAGGGCAAGTGCCCTACAAATAAATGGGGATAGGGAAAATAAATTAAAATCAAGTAAAATAACGGGAAGGGGGGTGGATGTGGAGTAGGAGCCTAGAGGTTGACTAGGCCGTGACCGTGGCAGTGTAGGTGGAAGTGGCGGTGGTAGAGGAGTAGGAGGAGGTAGCCAACATGGTTTTTTTTGTATTGAGGCCTATTCAAAAAAAGAAGTATATGAATGGCTGTGTGAGTCCGGTCTAAATGTTTATTCTGCAGAAGGTACAGACACTGTCTCTTATA
>BLSH010426259.1:108916-119740 GCA_018402905.1 Glandirana rugosa
GGGAGACTGGCTAGACTGTTTCCCATCTCCCGGCCTTTAGTAATTTTTCAACTTCTTCAACTTCGTTCGGGAAACACACGTCGGCTAAAAGTACTGGGGCCTGAAGTGTTTCCTCATACAACAAGTTTGCCTGTGGTGACTCCGCCCTGATCCACGACAAGACAGGGTCTAGTCTCTGTCACTCCTCGTGGGCCAGTAAATGAATTCGTCCTTCGAATTATCCGTAGTTTCCTTAATACGGTAACACCTCTTCCTCACGGACCGATAGTTCACCCGGAATCTCCGGGATTCTATGATGAACGATCCATCCAGTAAGTCCGGACCCGAACCCGGACTTTTTTTGAAAAGTCCGGGTCCGGGTCCCGGACACCCCAAAGTTCGGTACGGACCCGAACTTTACAGTCCGGGTTCGCTCAACTCTAGTCAGGAACCACCTTGCCACGCAGCTATTTTTCTCACTGTTGTTACACATCCACTTGAGGGGGGCATGGTGGTGACAAGCCTGAATGACCTACCTAGCAAGTAGTATCTTAGGGCCTCTAAGGCCCACTTGATAGCCAGGCACTCCTTCTCCACAATGGCATAATTCCTTTGATGCCTATTAAGCTTCCTGCTTAAGTAAATGACCGGGTGCTCCTCACTGTCTCTGATCTGGGACAGAACAGCACCTAGTCCCGCCTCAGTGGTGTCCGTTTGAACAACATACTCCTTTGTGAAGTCCGGGGTCATGAAAATCGGCTGCACACAAAGGGCTTGCTTCAACTTCTTCAACTTTTTAATGATTTCCGGCCCTCTACCCTTTGTCAGATCGGTCAGAGGGATGGCAATGGTGGCAAAGTCGGGGATGTACTATCGGTAATACCCTGTAATCCCGAGGAAGGCACAAACCTGTTTTTTGTTCACCAGTTGGGGACATTTTTGAATTGCCTTGATCTTATTGGTCTGGGGCTTGATCAGTCCCCGAACAATAAAATACCTAAGGTATTTGGCCTTCTCCAGACCTATGGCACACTTTTTTGGGTTGGCTGTAAAACCTTCTACCCTCAGCGAATCCACCACTGCCTGCACCCGAGGCAGATGCAATCTGGCCACTGCATAAGGCCGATGTGGCCTTAAGGGTTTATTCATCATTCTCTGGAAGGATGCAGGGGCCCCATGCAGACCAAATGGCATTCGTTTGTACTGGAAGGACTCCTCGGGGGTAGAAAAGGCAGTTTTCACCTTTGCTGACTCCATTAGGGGGATCTGCCAGTATCCCTTAGTTAGGTCTAGGGTTCTTATGTACCGGGCACCTCCCAACCAGTCCACAAGTTCGTCAACCCACGGTATTGGGTATGCATCAAACTTAGACACGTTATTCAGTTCCCTGAAATTGTTACAGAACCGGATAGTGCCACCGGGCTTTGGGACCGGCACTATAGGGCTCAACCAGGTGTTGTGGGACTCATTTATCACATCTAACTCCAACATGATTTGTATTTCTCTCACCACCACCTCTCGTCTAGCCTCAGGTATTCGGTAGGGTCTTACATTTACGCGGACCCCTGGTTACGTGATTATGTCATGTAGTACAGTGGTCAGTCCGGGTAGGGAAGAGAAAAAGTCTCTATTGTTACTGACAAATTCCTTAACGTCATTTTGTTGCCTCAGTGACAAAGACTCAGTTATGGGGACATCCGGGGCCAGGGGTAGCCTGTCCTTTTGGGGAGTGGGCACTGCCAATAAACCCTCTCTGTCCTTCCACGGTTTTAGAAGATTAACATGGTAAATCTGCTCTGGTTTCCTTTTTCCTGGCTGGTAAACTTTGTAGTGTACTTCCCCTACTCTTTCCCTAATCTCAAAGGGACCTTGCCACTTTGCCAGGAATTTACTTTTAATCGTGGGGACTAGCACCAGCACTCTGTCTCCGGGGTTGAATTTGGGTTTTGGCACCATGATTATAAACCCTACACTGGGCTTCCTGGGCTTGCTCCATATGCTCTTGTACAAGGGGCAGGACAGCTGCGATCTGATCCTGCATCAAGGAGACGCTTCTATATGGGGTGTCCTCTCCTTTCCATGTCTCTTTTGCAACATCTAGCAGCTCCCTGGGATGTCTGCCATACAAGAGTTCAAAGGGGGAATACCCCATAGATACCTGCGGAACCTCTCATATGGCAAACGTGAGGTAAAACAGCAATCCCAATTTCACCCATCTTTATCCGTCATCTTTTTTAACATACTCTTGAGGGCCTTGTTAAACCTTTCCACCAGAACGTCAGTTTGGGGGTGGTAAACAGAGGTACGGAGATGGGAGATTTTGAACAACTTGCGCAATTTTCTGGTCACTCTGGACATGAAAAGGGTACCCTGATCTGTCAAGATTTCTTTAGGGATCCCCACCAGACTAAACTCCTGGACCAGCTCTTGGTGATAGTCTTAGCGGAGTTATTCCGCAAGGGTATGGCCTCAGGATAGCGGGTCGCATAGTCCAGGATCATCAGGATGTGCTGGTGTCCCCAGGCATATTTTACCACTAGTCCCATGAGATCCATGCCAATTTGCTCAAATGGCACTTAAATTATGGGAAGTGGGACAAGGTGAATACGAAAATGTGGTGACGGAGCTGCCATTTGACACTCAGGGCATGATTCAAAATATTCTTTGACATCTGCATACAACCCAGGCCGGAAGAATCTCTGGGTTATTTTCTCCCTGGCTTTCTCCATACCCAGATGTCCCCCCATTACATGCCCATGGGCCAGATCTAGCACCATCCTGCGGAAGGGTTTGAGAGCCATTAGCTGTTCTCCTTCGTCCTCCCCGCGTTTCACCACCTGATACAACAAATTATTTTTAAGCGTCATGTAGGGAAAAAACATCCCCCAATTAGGGTCCACTGGTTCCCCATCTATCACTTTCACATTTTCTCTGGCTCCAAAGAGAGTGACATCCCGTAGTTGTTCTGTACAGAAGTCCTCTCTCCGGACCTCTAAGTCAGGTACTACATTCGGTTCACTCTCACCATCAGGGTCAGAGACATTGTTGGGGTCATTAGCCCCCGCTGGGAGCTATCTGCCAGCTCCTCTGGCTCTCCAGCCAGTACAGGAAAAGGAAGAGGGTCTCCTTCCTCCTCGGTCCTGCCACCAGTCTCCCCTTCCCTTTGCCAGAATGGGTCTGGCAAAAGGGCCACATGCTTCGGCAGCAGGGTAAGCTCTATCCACCAGACTCCCTGTGCCTTCCCATAACCTCCAAAAAGGAAAATCCCTGCCCACTAGTGCATCATAAAGTATCACCCCGACTGAATGAGTCACACTACCGCAAGGGGTGTCAATCTCAACCACCGCCATCTGGTAGCCACGGGTGTCCCCAAGGATGCAAATGACTTTGACTTTGACAGTGCTAGGGTGTAACCTTGCAGGATTTACACAATTGCTTTTTACCAATGTTACCACACTACCTGAGTCAAGCAGTGCAGTGACTGATTTTCCATCAAAAAAAAAATCACACACATTTGCATCTCCATGTAACTTGAGCATGATGCTGTATATGCGACCTGTGCAAAAAGAGAAAGCCATCTATTCCAATAAGTATAATCACATTGCATGGGTTCATCAATCAGGGGACAATTGGCAGCAATATGGCCCAATGCATGGCATCGGTAGCACTGTATGTGTTCTATACCCAGTCCTCTCAAGGATTCCCAAGACCTTCTTGGCTTCTTTAGCCAATCTCCAGGTCTAGAGCCCCCAGTCTCTTTAGCCATATCAGTCTTATCAAATTTCCCTGTGCCCCTTAACCCTGGAACAGTCTTACCCAGTCCGCCAGATGACCTTTCACTTCTAGATGCATTGGAGTCGGGCGCAGATGGACGCAACAAGTCCTCAGTGCACATAGATAGCAGACATATAATCCACAACTACAAGATAACCACCACATAGAAGTGTTTAAAAAATTGGTTTGCCAAGATTTAGAAGATCTAAAAATAAGAAAGAAAAAAGACCCGATATATATAAAGAGAGGCATCGAATCATTGATGAAGAAAAAGGATTTAGTGATACGACCAGCCGACAAAGGAGGAGGGGTCGTTATACAGTCAAAAGAGAAGTATATGGCAGAAATTAACCGGCAACTGGAAGATGGAAGTACATATCAACAACTAAGGGGGAACCCTACCAATGCGAATAAAAAAGAACTGGAAAAATTGATTCATTTGGGTAGGAAAAAGGGAATCCTAAATAAAAAAGAGGCGAAATATCTGATACCAGAGGCATGCAGGATACCAGTGTTATATACCATCCCGAAAATCCATAAGGATAAGGATAATCCACCTGGAAGGTCGATAGTAAATGGGATAGATTCCCTGACGGCAAGACTCGGCCAATATATAGACACCTTTCTCCAACCTGCAGTACAGTCAACAACGGCATTCCTTAAGGATAATAAACATCTACTACAGACGTTACAACATATACCGGTATCAAAAGGACGCACCCTACTAGCCACAGCAGATGTCTCCTCATTATACACGGTGATTAAACATAGTCAAGCCTGTGAAGCTACAAAATGGGTTTTAAGAAAATACAGCTCATTACAATGCGTTCAAAGAAAATTTCTGATTAAATGTGTGGATTTCTGTTTGAAATATAATTTTTTCTGGCATGACCAGAAATACTTTAAACAACTCACGGGCGTTGCAATGGGGGCAAAATTTGCACCAAGTGTCGCCAATGCCTTTATGGCACAGTGGGAGGAAGACAGTGTACACTCAAATACACCTCCCCAACTAATACTGTATAAAAGGTTTATAGATGGTATAATCATTATATGGAATGGTGAAAAATCTACATTGGAAGTTTTCCTACAACATCTAAACACCAACGACAGAAATATCCAGCTACAATGGAACATACAAGAAGAGCATATCGATTTCCTAGACCTTGATATCAGAATAGAAGGAGAAAGCATATTGACAAAAACTCATTTTAAGAGTGTCGACAGAACTAGCTATCTATCAACTAAGAGCTGTCATTTTAAACCCTGGCTGTTCAACATCCCTAAAGGACAATTGATTAGAATAAAAAGAAACTGCACAACGGAAAAAGATTACAGTGATCAAGCCAACATATTAAAAGAGAGATTTTTAAACAAAGGATATATAGAGGAGACACTGGATCAACAAATTAAAGAGGTAAACCTACTGGATAGAAATAATATGTTAGAAAAAGCAACAAATCACATACAAAAATCATTTCCAGAAGCTCCCAATTTAATACTCGACTTCAACGTCCAACATAAAGAAGTAGAGAGACTCTTCAAGAGACACTGGCATATCCTGAAAAACGATAAACATCTGAAATCTATTCTGCCGGAAAAACCTAAATTCATTTATAAAAGAGCCCCAACAATAAGGGACAAATTAGTAAGGAATGTAATTGTGCCTCCACCAAAGAACACTTTCACTTTTTTTAATGGGACAGGTTTTTATCCCTGTAAACACTGCTACCCATGCAATCATGCTGCAAAACAAAGGAAAACAGATTTTCAAGCCACTGCAACAGGCCAAAATTTTCAAATAAAAGACTTCATAGGCTGCAATACGGAAGGAGTGATTTATGTACTTCAATGTACATGCAAACTACAGTATGTAGAAAGAACCAAAAGAGCACTGAAAACAAGAGTAAAAGAGCATATACGTAATATTATAAAAGGATATCCGAAACACAGCGTATCTAAACACTTTTTAAATGTACATAACAAAGACCCCTCACACCTGCAATTCTGGGGAATAGAAAAATATAAAAAATCCTGGAGAGGGGACCATAAAATTAGAATGATAAGTCAAAAAGAATCAAGGTGGATATATACCCTTAAAACTCTCACACCAAGGGGTATGAATGTGGAGTTTGATCTTAACTGCTTTCTGAGTGATTTTTAACCTTTTTTCGTTTATATCTCTTGTGTATTTTATATTGTTATATTTTTTACTCTGTGATCCTCTGACTCTGAATCCAACATTCATGTCCCAATTTTAAGATTTATGGTATAGGTTTTTTAATTTACATCGTCATTTTCCAGCTATCCATTACCAGCGCTGTAGGGGTGCTATATAGTGCTTAGTCAGCGCTATGTTGCTTTAGGTTGCTCTAAAGATCTATGCAACACCTCAATAGGCACTTTATGTATATTGAACCTGTAAGCAGTCTATAGGATGCTACAGAGGCACCGGGTAAGAGTGAATGTCCCCAAACATTTAAACATTTTTCCATTTTTTTTATTTTTATTTTATTTTTATTTTTATTTTTATTTTTAATTTTATTTTCATTTTTATCTTTATATTTATTTATTTTTATTTTTATTTTTATTTATATTTATTTTGATTTTTATTTTTATATCAATAATTTTTTAATATATTTTTTTAGTTTATAATAAATTTTTTTTGACATGTAGCGTACAAGAAACATACTTAAAGATGAGATACTTGATATATATCTCTTATGGGAGAACGTACAACCCGCTGTATGAAGAGAAACACCTAGTGTACATGGGCTGGTTTTCGCTCATTAACCCCGAGTCAATTACTTCCATTTTCTGCTGAGGGATAGATTCATTACTGTAGAAAGATCTCACATTACATTGTGTCCTTAAGCCTTTAAATCATTTCCCCTCAATTCACGGCCAAGCACCGCCTGTGAAAAGAAAGTGTCAGCAGAGGTTGTGCTGTTTAGGTTCTACTTAAAAATGGCCGCGCCGCATATACACGGACTACAACAAAATGGCTGCCAGACAATATCCGGCTTCTTTAATATAAATGACAGCTGTATCGACCAATCCAGCAGCCCTGAGGAAGTCACGTGGTGTGACGCAACGCGTAGGCTGATTATCGAGTGCTGGATACACAGTGAGAGGCGTATGAACGCCGCTGTGTAAGTTTTAGAGTTCTAACAAAAACGTACTTGTTTTTAACTTTTGGGAAACGGTTTTTATTGAGTTAATAAACATCCTTGACATACTACACTATGGAATTCATTTATCTCTTCCTGCATACAAAAATGTGTTTGGAGTAAAAGTTGATTGGAAGGAGTTTAACGACCGGTAGGTCGTACCGAGCCATACAGACGGAAAGATTGCGGAGGAGGTGAAGAAACACCACACTTGGAAAAACGATACCCGCAAAGATACCTTGATGCGCACAGATCCGAACCCACTAAGGTGAGAGTTCTGAGAGCACTTATCAAGTTGAAGCACATCACTAAAGGAATCCTTTTGGGGTAATCAACTACCCCCCTGCACAAAGAGGCTTCCCACACCCGTTTGGAGCACAAATGATTTTTATGAACTTTTGGAGCACAAGTCACTGTCACTTTAATCACTTGAACTTGCAAAAGACATTTATGAATTTTTATCTAATATAAGAATTGTATTGGCTATATATATGTATGATGAATTTATATTGATGATATTGCACAAATCACTGTCACTTTAATCACTTGAATTTGCAAAAGACATTTATGAATTTTCTTTCTAATATAAGAATTTTATTGGCTATATATATTTATGATGAATTTTTATTGATGATGTTACACTATAAGGATCAGTTTTACTACACAGCAGTTTGCATATAACATGATAAATCGATTGTGATATGTTTTAAGGATACGATCATTGTCTTTTAGTGGCTTAATAATTTTAAAGAAGTATTTTATCGTATCTACACCTGCACTGTGATTATATATTATACATCCCATCACTATTTTATCTATCAGTAATAGAAGTTTTGTATATGGTAATGTGCCCCATATCCACTAGGGGCAGGGTCATTAATAGTACACTGTAATAGGCTGCGCAGTACTATTTGTATTTCTCAGTCCATGATCACATGCTCCACAATCTGGGGACCTGGCAAAGTCTCCGGCTGTAGCCATTTCCAGGTAAAATGAACCAGGTCGAACAGCTGCGAACGAGGGTGGCTTGTCGGTGCAGTAGGTCCACTGATGCACGTGTTGGCCCCAGGCTGCCATGGTGACCCCCAAGCGTGCGAGTATCTCTGCCTTTAGAGTCGTATAGTCCAGAACCTTATCTGGTTCCAGATCAAAATAGGCTTTGGGGTTCGGCGGTCAAGAATGGTGCTAGCAGTTCCGCCCACTGTTCTTTTGGACTTCCTTCGCAAAGAGACACTCTTTCAAAGGTCGTGAGGTATGCCTCTACATCATCCGCAGGTGTCATCTTCTGCATGTGGTATGAGGCGTGTACCAACTTTGGTTCCACTGTCACAGGAGGTGCGGGCCCTTTTTTTTTTAACTCCAGCAGGGCTTCTGCAAATTGTTGGTTCGTCTCCTGTTGAGCCACTTGTTGTGCTGCAGCAGCCTCTGGGACCTGGCAGTTGGTTTCCCGCCCGCTGGGCTGCATTGGCTTGCAGCAGGGCTTTCAACATTTCATCCATCTTTGAAAGTTGCCCACATCCTCCACCATGTGTGGGAGATTAGCTCGTGGGGATCACCTTTCAGAGGAAAGTACTCAGCATGGAGTTCCTGGATATTCCTTAACCACTTCAATACAGGACGTTTATACCCCCTTCCTGCCCAGACCAATTTTCAGCTTTCAGTGCTCTCACACTTTGAATGACAATTACTCTCTCATGCTACACTGTACCCAAACAACATTTTTATCTTTTTTTTCACACAAATAGAGCTTTCTTTTGGTGGTATATAAGAACCTCTGGATTTTTTATTTTTTGCGACATAAGTGAAAAAAGTGTGAAAATTTTGAAAACAAAATATTTTGCAAATAAGTATTTTTTGTTCATAAATTTGGGCCAAAAAATATACTGCTACCTATCTTTGGTAAAAATAACTCAAATAAGTGTAAATTATTTGGTCTGTGTGAAAGTTAGAGAGTCTATAAGCTATGGTGCCAATCATTGAAAATTGATCACACCTGATGCACTGATGGCCATCTCATTTATTGAGGCCCTGAAATGTCAGGAAAGTACAAATACCCCCTAAATTACCCCTTTATGAAAAGTAGACATTGCAAGGTATTAAGTAAGAGGCATGGCGAGTTTTTTGAAGTTGTACCTTTTTTCCAAATTCTTGGGAAAATTAAGAAATTATTTATTTTTTTTTGCACAAAATTGTCATAACAATGTGTGTGTATTTCTCTGTGCGTGAGAAATGACAACAAGTTATTTCTCACACACAGCATATGCATAATTCCAATTACACCCCAAAATGCATTCTGCTACTCTCCCCGAGTATGGCGATACCACATGTGTGAGACCTTTTCACAGCCTGGCCACATAGGGAGGTCCAACATGCAGGGAGCACTGTCATGCATTCTAGGAGCAGAATTTTCACATCTAATTTCCTAATGACCTATTACACTTTTGAAGGCCCTGGAGCACCAGGACAATGGAATTACCCACAAAATTACTCCATTTTGGAAAGCAAACACCCCAACGTATAATCTATGAGGCATTATGAGTCTTTCAAATGGTTCATTTTTTAAACAAAAACGTTGAAAAACGTGGAAAGAAAATGAAAACGCTTTAATTTTTACACAAAGTGGTCAATTTATAAGATACTTCTAACACATAGCATGCACATAGCAAAAATTACCCCCCAAAATATATTCTGCTACTCGTCCCGAGTATGGCTATACCACATGTGTGAGACTTTTACACAGCCTGGCCACATAGAGAGGCCAAACATGCAGGGAGCACCGTCAGGTGTTCTAGGAGCATAAATTACACATAAAATTTCATTCATACCCATCACACTTTTGAAGGCCCCGGAGCACCAGGACAGTGGAATTACCCACAAAATGACTTCATTTTGGAAAGCAAACACCCGAGGTGTATTCTATGAGGCATGGGCTGCAGATAGGTACTCGGGTACTCTAATGGGCTGCAGATAGGTACTTGGGTACTTTGATGGGCTGGAGACAGGTACTCGGGTAATCTGATGGATTGGTAAAAGGTACTTGGGTACTCTGATGGACTGCAGATAGGTACTCGGTTACTCAGATGGGTTGGTGACAGGTACTCGGGTAATCTGAAGGGCAGGTGACAGGTACTCGGGTACTCAGATGGGCAGGTGACAGGTACTCGGGTACTCAGATGGGCAGGTGACGGGTACTCTAAAAGGGCTGGTGACAGGTACTTGGGTACTCAGGTGGGCAGGTGACAGGTACTCGGGTACTCAGGTGGGCAGGTGACAGGTACTCTGGTAGGCTGATGGGCTGGTTACAGGTACTTGGGTACTCAGATGGGCTGGTGACAGGTACTCTGATATGCTGATGGGCTGGTGACAGGTACTCTGATGGGCAGGTGACAGGTACTCGGGTATGTTGATGGGTTGGTGACAGGTACTCGGGTACTCTGATGGGCTGGTGACAGGTACTCGGGTACTCAGATGGGTTGGTGACAGGTACTCGGGTACTCAGATGGGCAGATGACAGGTACTGGGGTACTCTGATGGGATGGTGACAGGTACTCGGGTACTCTGATGGGCAGGTGACAGGTACTCGGGTATTCTGATGGGATGGTGACAGGTACTCGGGTACTCTGATGGTCTGGTGACAGGTACTCGGGTACTTTGATGGGATGGTGACAGGTACTCGGGTAGTTTGATGGGTTGGTGACAGGTACTTGGGTACTCAGATGGGCTGGTGACAGGTACTCTAGTACGCTGATGGGCTGGTGACAGGTACTCTGATGGGCAGGTGACAGGTACTCGGGTACTCTGATGGGCAGGTGACAGGTACTTGGGTACTCTGATGGGCAGGTGACAGGTACTCGGGTACTCTGATGGAATGGTGACAGGTACTCGGGTACTCTGATGGTCT
>BLSH010426259.1:120400-134092 GCA_018402905.1 Glandirana rugosa
AGTCTCATGGGCTCATGGACAGTGGACGGGTAGACTCATGGGCTCATGGACAGTGGTTGGGTAGTTTCATGAGTTCATGGACAGTGGTTGGGTAGTTTCATGGGCTCATGGACAGTGGTCTGGTAGTCTCACGGGGGGTACTCGGGTACTCTGATAGTCTGGTGACAGGTACTGGGGCACTCTGATGGTCTGGTGACAGGTACTCGGGTACTTTGATGGGTTGGTGACAGGTACTTGAGTACTTTGATGGGTTGGTGACAGGTACTCGGGTACTCAGATGGGCAGGTGACAGGTACTCGGGTACTCTGATGGACAGGTGACCGGTACTCGAGTACTCAGATGGGCAGGTGACAGGTACTCGGGTACTCAGATGGGCAGGTGACAGGTACTCGGGTACTCAGATGGGCAGGTGACAGGTGCTCCGGTACTCTGATGGACAGGTGACAGGTACTCGGGTACTTTGACGGACAGGTGACAGGTACTTGAGTACTCAGATGGGCAGGTGACAGATACTCGGGAACCCTGATGGGATGGTGACAGGTACTCGGGTACTCAGATGGTATGGTGATAGGTACTCGGGTACTCAGATGGGCAGGTGACAGGTACTCGGGTACTCTGATGGACAGGTGACAGGTACTCGAGTACTCAGATGGGCAGGTGACAGGTACTCGGGTACTTTGATGGACAGGTGACAGGTACTCGGGTACTTTGATGGACAGGTGACAGGTACTCGGGTACTCTGATGAGCAGGTGACAGGTACTCTGATGGTCTGTGAGGGGTACTTTGATGGGGTGGTGACAGGTCCTCTTTATTGGGGGGGTGGTCAGTGTGCTTGGTGTACAGTAGGCGGTAACGAGCTGTTACTGCAATCTCTCTGTCACACACGATCGGTGTGTGACAGGGAGAACCGCGGTAACAGCTCGTTACCGCGGTTTGTTTACATCACATGACCTATTGGTCTCGTTACACTGATCGGAGCTGGGCTTTGTCCGAGGGACTAGCCTCAGTCCCGGGGGGCGTGCACGGGAAGATCGGTAGTGACCGGCTGTGATTGGACACAGCCGGTCACGTGGTAAAGAGACAATTTTATTGACTCTTTACCCCGATCGGGGGGGATACGACCCCCGGCAGATGATCGATCCATGATCGCCGCTCTGCGGGCCCCCAGGGGCCCACAGTAGTGGCGAGAAACGGCCAACGTCATATGACGTCGGCCCGGATCGACGAGAGGTTCCTGCCGATGTCATTTCACAATGACTCGGTAAGGAAGAGGTTAATAGGCCCTCCACCACCCAGACCAAGGTAACTACCTTCCGATTACAAGTGGTCAGATCCCCTTACACTCTGATCCAGCCAGGGAAAGAGAAAGCGAAGGAGTTACCTAGGCTTTCCCAGTTCCAATGGGAGGTACAACGTAAAGTTGCCCTAGAGTGGGACCTAGATTTTCAATATGTCCCTCCCCATATCATGGACATCGTGGAGAATTCCAGAGGACAGTGGGAGGACAAGATAATATAGGACTATTTGCATGTCCCCAAATACCTGAGAGGGCAGGACTGTGATGCCTGGAATCGCTTTGTGGAGTTGAAGCAGGAATGGGGACTGGGGTTGCGCTATTTATAGTGATAAGGTCCTTGTGATGAAGCCAAACCAGCCTGCAAGGAGCTACTCCATTTCTGTCAGGGGAGATGTGGAAAGCAAGTTGAGGCTGCCTGACCAACACTTCTACATTTAAAGAGACTGTTTGAGGACTACAGCTTTCTTTGTAGGAGCCAAAGACACTAGAGACTACTGGAAGACTGCAGGGGTGGTGTTTTTGTGTCTCCCCTAACCTTGCTCAGAACATGCCAGCCTGCCACCCTGCTTACAAGAGCAGAGACTTGGTTTATTCAAAGAACGCTGGGGTGAGGTGTGTTCTGGCTTTTCACAACAATTCTTCAGAGCCTATTTGCCCGGGGAGGTGCCCCTCCCATATAGGACTCTAAGTAAAAAAAAAAAATTTGTTCTACATGCCTCTCTTTCCTTTACTGCTTCTGCTGGTGGGATAAAACCCCTCAACAACAGATCAGACATGTGGCAGAGGAAACTAATGTGATGTGTTGTGCTTGGTTTACTGTTGCTCAGCTGGGAGGTCTATAACCCCCTTCCAGCTGACCTGTGTGGTGTTTAGTTAGTTGTAGTTTAGTGGTTCTTATTTCTTCTCTTAGGATCCATGGAATGGGACCGCTATCCATTTCTTTCCGGCGAGAGGCAAGACTTCTTTTCTACTACTGTGTGAGCGGAGTACTTTTCTATTGGGAGAAGTGCTCTGGCTCAGTGATCGAGTATTAAATGTGCTGCTAGCTACAGAGACCGATAGCTAGGATTGTAATGTGCATATGTAAATAATGTGCAGAGTGTATATTTATTTTTGTACTTATTTATTGACATTTCCCCCTCCAAGTTTGTTCCCTTTTCCCCCTTCCCATTTTTGACTTTGGGATGCCCTTGCTCCTGGCCCCATAGTGATAGATGCTTTTTGTAGTACATTTTTGCTAGGAGAGGCAAATTTAGTTAGGCCTGACAATAAGTGCAGGCCTGCATGTTTTGATTTGGGCAGGGAAGTGGCCCAGGAAGAGCTGGAGATTGCAGGAAGGAACACCCCTTGGTTACTTCTCCCGTGGAAAATGGGATGGATGAGGAGGTGTCACTTTCTGAAGCTTGTTAAGGAGCCCTGACTAATCCCCAACCTGGATTGGCAGGGGGCAGGCCTCCTTAAATGCTGTGATATGCCCAGCTGGGAGAAGAGAGTGTCGGGTGGAAGAGTGGAGATGTTGCAGGTGCTGTGGAGTCCTCACCCGGGAGGGAACCCCTAGTCTGGGGGGATGATCTTGAGGCCTGGAGGTTTGGGTGCAGCCAGGAGTGGAGTAGGTTCTTTGAGCAGCACAAAGGAACAGGAGAGCTGCAGTGAAGCTACATTAATGACTTTTTAAAGGATCCACCGGTGTCCGTGAGTGACAGACCCTGGGAACTGGACAGCAAGGTTGGAGCAGGCTGGGAGGAGGCAGTGGACAGTCTGTGGAAGCTTGAGGAGCCAGTCAGGGGAAGCAGTGTCACTGGACAGTGAAGTAGGCCAGAGCAGCTGGAAGAAATGGGCTTGGAGTAGTAGTCTATCGGGGCCTGGCTAGCACAATTGTACTTAGCTACATCTTGAGGGACCGTGGCCTTACAATCCGAGGGCCCGTGGCCCTTGTCTGTAACGTGCGGTCCGGAGGTCCTGCTGACAGTGCAGGCCTCACCATGTGCTAGCTGGGGTGGAAGAAGAGGAAATGGAGGCCTGATAAACTTTCCTTCAGGCCTAACAGTGGAAAGAAGCAAGTGTTGTGCAGGAGAGAAGTGAAGGAGAGTAAAAGTCAGCAAGTATCAGTGCTGGAGGAAGGAGAGTAACAGTCAGCAAGCATCTGGAGGAAGAAGGAGTGTATATACTGTGGTGTATATAGCATGGTCTTGTTTATTGATCTCTTGGCATCCCACAGTCATTCTTACGCTATTTAAGTTTAACCCATCAATAAAACAACAAAAACAGTTCCAGCCTGTTCAGTGACAACGAATGAAAGGAAAAATGTGTGATTAAGGGCAGAGTGACAGGTGAACCACAACTACCAGCCACCCCTAAGGGGCTACTGGCTACTTGCTGTGTGCAACAGCCCTCCTCAGCCTCTCCTAAAGCTTACCGGAGCCCATCTCTATCCAGCGATGTTGCAGAAGAGACTTCACTGCCTGGGACTCTCCTCCTCATTGGCTGTGACAGCAGCAGAGCACCATTGTCTCCCACTGCTGTCAATAAAAGTCAATAAAAGTCAGTGAGCCAATGAGGAGAGAGAGGGGGAGGGCCTAGCCAGGGGCCCCATGTCTGGATGGACACACAGAGCTGTGGCTCGGCTCGGGTGCCCCCATAGCACATTGCTTGCTTTCAGTGCAGAGGGCAATCATCAGGGGGAGGAGCCAGGAGAGCCAAGGAGGGACCTGAGAAGAGGAAGATCAGGGCTGCTCTATGCAATATCACTACACAGAGCAGATAAGTATAACATGTTTTTTATTTTTAGGCAAAAAAAATATCCAGAGACTTTAATATCTCTTTAAATGTACAAGTTAGTCGCCAGATATTATGCAAACACCTTCCAGGGGTACCTGTTCAAAAACACCTTTGTACTAGGAGTATAATCACAGCATGCACTCTGGGACACTTTTTGACCAGTTATTGCAGAGAATTATTGAGAGACTTTAGTTTGTATCATTTATACTGTACTTTTCTCTATTTATGCTGTTCTTTATTAACATTGTGTGCATCAAGTCAATTTAGTTTGATACTACTATGGTCTAGGTTAACTGCCATAATATACTGTAGCCTAGCGTCAGCTATTTTACTACATTAATTTTCATTTACCTGGTTCTTCCTTTTGTGCATTGCATTTATTTTGCCTTGTACTTTATCTACCATAAAGTGCCTGTGGCCTATTTCCTATATGCTGATATAGGGTGGTAGTATACTAATATTTAAACTCACACAGGTGTGTGCAGCATTCTGTTAAATAACCAGGTGTGTCAGAGGGGACTGTACTGATTACAGCGTTGTGACAGAACAGAGAACCCATCAAACCAAGCAAATCCTGGACTTCCAGTTCCGGCGCCTGCATGTGAGGACGAGGAAGACAGTGACTCCGGGCTAATCAGCTTTCAAATTGGCAATTACACCGCCCGCACCGACCCCTTATCTCCACTATAAGGGCAACATGTTCAGGAGCTAACCAGGCATGGATCAATATGTCCTGCATGGGCCCCAGCAGACCGACACTGCTCCACGCTCGGACCCGGCTCTCCCGGCGCTTCACGAGGCCAACATGGCGGCCATACCTCCAAACTCCTCCATCGCCGGTGGTCAGACCGTGGCTGTTGCAACGAACGATCTTTCCGCAGCGAAAAATCCGATCGTTTCTGCACCACCGATCGCTGAAGACTAGTACGCAGGCCTGGCCCAGGCAGTTGCAGCCTTGATAATGCCCACCATTACAGCGGCTGTGGACAATGCCATGGCGAATGGAATTGCTCAAATACGCAAGGAATTAGGGGAACACACCAAGCGCCTGACCGACCTAGAGTAGAGCTCCGCGCATCTGATGTAGAAGACGAACTGCACAACATCCGCACCTTCGAGCAACAGACGCAGAACACACAGCAATATCTTCTAGAAAAACTAGATGACCTCGAGAATCGTTCGCGACGCAACAATCTGAGGATTGTTGGCCTTCCTGAATCCTACAACGCTGATTCTTTAAATGATATCTGCAGCAAACGAATTCCCAACGCACTAGGAATTACATCTTTGTGTGTGGTGGAAAGGGCCCACCGCCTCGGTACTCCATCTAATGACAGACGCACGCCTCGGCCCATCATAGTCCGATACTTGAATTATATGGACAAATCGCAAATCCTGAGATCATACCGCAACTCTAAAGTGCTCCAAATAGACGGCCACAAGCTCTTAGTCTTTGTGGACTATTCCCAAGAAGTTTCCCGCAGAAGGAAGGCCTTCCAGCCAATATGTCAAGCACTCTATCAAAAGGGAATCAAATTCTCTTTGGGATATCCGGCGACTCTCTGCTTCACAAGTCAACAGGGCGACCAGAAATCTTTCACCCACCCGGATGAAGCCTCCCAATACTTGCAAGCTCACCTTCATATTCCAATGGATATAACCGAGGCCTCTCATCCGCAGTTCTCGGCACCCCAGGATCAACGTAGTCCCAGGAAAGATCCTCCAAAGAGGTTCCGTCGATCTAAGATCACAGGTTTGGAATAACCAGTCTGCCCAGGCTCCAAGGTTGGTGAATAATCCATCTCTTCCCAGTTCAAATCCCCCTCCCACACTTGGCAATCTCCTCTATGCCTGACCTCGATGCCAATCCTTTACAAGGGAAACCCATCCCGCAACATGCAGATAAAGGAACAGTCTTTTGTTTGCTTCACTACCTTTATCTGTCCCGAGGTCCTTTCTAAGTTGCTGAGATTGCCTTATGCTTTTATTTATGGTTTTGTTTCGACTACCATGGTTGGCATTTGTATTCAACAATGCCCATTGTACTCAAGGATGCCAACAGTAATATAACTTTGGGATGTTTACCAGACCTCTGTCCTGCCTCATCCTTACCGCAAGGAGAATACCTGCTCGATAGGCATGATTTCTGATGCTGCCCTCTATCCTCCAATATGTGCGCCCTATGGATGTATGGCACTATTTCGCCTAGCGGGCGGGCATCTCTATTTCCCCGGTAACGCTGTCAAAGGTGGCAGAATCATATGAGGAAAATAGAGGAGTATGGACTTCCAGAAATGTATACCTCCCCCTTTTGTCCCCCAGACCCCTGTTGGGTCAATCTCCCCTCCTCTTTTATTGGTCCAGATCCAAGACGCAAGACATTTCCAGACACTTGCTTACTAACAGGGAGCCAAACCCCATGAATAGGTGTTCGAGGCATTCCCACATATTTAAGCTACATATTCCCTTCCTTTATATCCATTTTCCATAAACCCATAACATGAAATTGGTCTCCTGGAATGTTAAAGGCCTGTGCTCCCCTCAGAAACGAATGGCAATCCTCAGGCACTTAAAGCGATTACACGCTGACATAGCAATCCTCCAAGAAACACACCTATTACCTGCAGACTACCACCGCATGCGTAAATTATGGGTAGGGGCAAGTAATGGGCTCGTCTGCTAGCAGAGGTAAGGCGGGAACCCTGCTTTTAGTTAATAAGTCTTTCCCCTGCGAAGTAACCCCGATACACAAAGACCAAGAGGGTCGAATCTTTGTAGCCAAGCTGAAGACAGGCACACGGGAATGGATCCTGTGCAATGTTTACGCCCCCAATGCACCCACTAAACAGTTTTTTCAGTTCCTTACATCCATCCTAGCCCCCCACATTCATCTCCCTCTCCTGCTCGGTGGAGATTTCAACCAGGTGATAAACCCTGTAGAGGACAAATCTAGTAGTAGTCATCCTCGACAATGGCCACCCCCCGAGACCCCTATGGCCACCTTTGTAGAAGGCCTAAACCTGATAGACATCTGGCGACAAGCTAACCCAACAGGCAGGGAATTCACTTTCTTCTCCCCCCCACACAATTCCCTGTCCAGAATTGACTACATTTTGGCCAACCTCGAATTCGCCGAATATACGGCTTCCCCCCTTATTTCGGATATTGCCATTTCCGATCATGCCCCCGTATCGATAGAGGTCCCAGGCCTGGCCAACCCAAACCCAGTGAAAATCTGGCATTTCCCTTCATATCTAGCCCATAATCAAACCCTTAGTAGGATACTCCAAGACGCATGGTCAGATTACCTAGACGCAAACGCAATTCACGCCTCGGATCCTAACCTACTCTGGGAAGCGGGAAAGGCAGTCATTCGAGGGAGAATTATTTCCTTTGCCGCGGCCCACAAAAAGAAAGTATAGCGGGAATACGCCTCGGCGAGCTCCGCTCTGCCGGACGCCCAGGCTAAACTCAATCATTTAAACTCTCCCAAAAATAGGGAGACCTGGCGCAAAGCCAAGTCTCTGTTTGACTTGTGGTCGGAGGAACAGGAAAAGATGCACCGCTCCATCTCAGACCTTTACTTCCACAAATATGGAAACAAACCTGGAAAGCCCTTGGCACGGCTATGCAAGGGCGGCCACACTCCCTTGTATATAGCTGCCCTAAAAGATGTTCATGGAAATCTTATCACATCCCCCAAAGGGATAAATAAGGTGTTAGAACAATTCTATGCCTCCCTCTATGGTCCCGACACTATTGACGAGCCAACGGCTTCACGGTTTCTTGACCAAATTGCTCTTCCCTCGCTCACCCAATCCCAATTAACCAGTTTGAATTGCCAAATCACTCCAGAAGAGATTTCACAGGCAATAAAATCTCTGTCCCCCGGCAAAGCCCCAGGCCCAGACGGCTTCACGTCAGAATTTTACAAGCTGACCGCTAACACTCTTTCACCCACACTTGCCACAGTTTTCCAACACATTCTTAATGGTGCCCCGTATCTCCCCTCTGGGTATCAGGTGTATATCAAGCTCATCTCCAAAAAGATAAAAATCCCACAGAACCTGGCTCATATTACCCAATCTCCCTGCTAAATTTAGACTCAAAATTGCTCTCCAAAATCATGGCACGTAGACTAGCTAACATAATGCCTACCATTATCCACCCTACCCAAGCAGGTTTTACACAAGGTCATTCAGCAGTTTTGAACATCAGAAGGGTCCTTGCGGTTCTGGAGCTCTCTGGAACTGGGTCGGCCTCAGAGAACGCGATAGTAACGCTAGATGCTGAAATAGCGTTTGACAATGTGAGCTTCCGCAGGCTGCGCCTGGTTCTCGAGAGATTCGGCCTCACAGGCCCATTTGTACATTTCGTTTCGACCATGTACGCTCGCCCCTTCGCGCAAGTTATAGCGGCCGGACACATATCGGATAGAATCACCATACACAAGGGTACTAGACAAGGTTGCCCGCTGTCCCCCCTTCTTTTTAATTTGGCCTTGGAACCCTTGTCCAGGTACCTCCTCTCCCATCCCAACCTTCACGGCATCAAAGTAGGCACTACCGAACTCAGAACTGCAATGTTTCCTGAGGATGTGTTGATATTCACCTCAGACCCCCAGTCAGACATCCCTTGCATACAACAAATCTTTACTCACTTCAAACAGTGCTCAGGGCTCAAGATAAATTTTGCAAAAAGTGAAATATTACCTCTTTTTCATGGTCGCCGCCCCTCATGGGCGATCAACTCCCCTTTCCAAATCGCCCGCAACCACATAACTTACTTAGGGATAAAGATAGGTAAAACCCCGCATTCACTCTATCAGCTTAATTTCTCACCGGTGATAATCAAACTAGTAAACCAACTAGACAGCTGGATGAACCTCCCACTCTCTTTTTTTGGCCGCTGTCACCTTTATAAGATGGTATCATTCCCAAAACTTTTATACCCGCTCCAAACTATCCCACTCCTACTTAAGCACCTGGACGTTCAAAAGCTCCATAGAGCTGTATCTAAATTCATTTGGCAAAACCGCAAACCCAAAATTGCACTCCAGAAACTGTTTCTGCCCAAACACGAAGGCGGAATGAACATGCCAAATGCATGATTATACAATTTGTCTTGCCTCTTAAGATCTGGCCTGGATTGGATTACTCATAACTCCCATTATTCGAACTATGACCTCGAAACCCAAATGGCGGCCCCCTTTGACCTTGCGGCTTTACTCCATTGTGAACCTAAATTCCTCCCACCATCGATTAAATACAAATTATTGATCATAGACACTGTCGTAGCCTGGATATAGATAAGGAAAAGACTAGGGGTCCCACACCAGATCTCCAACCACCTACCAATTAAGGGTCATCCCCTCTTCCCGCACACGCTTCACAACCCCATATTTAATGGATGGTCTGCACAGGGCCTCACCCACTTCTCCTAGCTGTTCGACACCACTTCCGGCTCTCCGATCCCTTTTGCAAGTCTAACAATCAAATTCAACCTGTCCCCCCATCACCACCTCTTTGCCTGTCAAGCAATTAGCTTTGCAACCAAGCTATGTCCACAAAAAACAGAGCATTTTAGGTCTTCTCTAATGGATACATTCACGGAATTACGAACCTACAAAATTTCACACCTATATATAATCGCTCTCGTCCGCAGCTGCCAAACCTCTGCAGGGCAGTCTACTTGCTGCTTGGAATAGAGACTTGGGTCTTGCAGACGCTGCCACCCTTATACTTCAGGGGTACAACCTGACCAGGACATTTATCACCAATGAGTTCTGGTGAGAGCAACAATTTAAAATCATGCATCGAGCATATGCTCCCTACCAGAGAAGCAGCAAGGACATCACCAAGCAAACCTGCCCATGGTGCACTGAACTCCAACCCTCGCTTCTACACCGGCTCTGGTCATGTCCCCGAATTTCACACTTCAGGAGGCAAGTCGAACAGCTGGCAGCGTCAGTGACGGGACTACATGGAGAATTGCAGCTGCTTCTATTTGGATCACATCACACATTCGCAGAACTTCCCCGCAACCCCCACCTTAAGACGATTCAGGATAACCTACCGTGGCTACTTACCTTTTACTTGATCGCCAGGAGAGCCATCCTCAGACATTGGGTCTCTCCCAACCCACCCACAATCAAATCAACTCAACAGAAACTATTGGCTCTCTTAAAAAAAGAGAGATTGGATCTAGGGTTGTCCCATTCTGAAATGCCTCCCTCGGTTCAACGCACCACAAATCAGTTTCTACCATAAATGGGGCAAGTTCATCGCATATCTCCCTCCGGAAGACTTTATAGTCCCTACGTCCCTAAAACAAAAACTTGATGATAATCCCTCGCTACGAGTATGACGAGCCCTTATAAAACCTCACCCCCCCTCCAATGCATGACTCCACGTCATGAGCCTTCCTGGATGGACCACCTGTTTCCCCTCGATTTTTGGATGAACGATCCCACTTGGGACACTCCCCAATTTCGGCACTCTTGATGTTCATCCTAACCCCCCTTCATCTGCCTGGATATGTACACCTGACCTGGCAACTGTTCTGCTGAACTTTGGACACCTGGACAACCCCCCCTCGGTCCCCCCCTTGCTTCTGCCCCTCCCCTTTACCCACTAGTATATACCCACCTCCCGCAAGTATTTTCTGTAGCTAAATACAATGTTACACTTAATGTCATCTCTCTCAAGATATCTAGCTGATAATTTTTGCTGTTAATTTATGCATTATTTCTCTGCCTTGATTGAAAAACTTCAATAAAATGTCTTAAAAAAAAAAAAAACAAGCAAATCCTGGGGGGTAAGCATTACAACTATAATAAGACCCTGTCTGAGACATGCCATTTTACAGTTCTTGCAAGTGAAAAGTATGGAAAAGGTGATGAGGGGCTACAAGCAACAGGCTGCCACGGCATGCAGGCAATTGTAGTTCCACATTCCCTGGAGTGCAGAGAGCCCTGACAACCTAAGCTACACACATAGCATAGCCTTTCAAGCTAGAGGTCCTAAAAGACAAGACATGCTAGGCCTGCTATGCCATCAGGAGACAGCTGTGCCACCTAAAAGCACTGTCAAGAGTCTGGCTTAAAATCTTTGGTTTTGATCATAACCCCAATACTTCTCTATGGCAGTGGCGTTTAGGTTCCTGTTACCTACCCAGACCAACCCAAATGGGATTCCAGCCCAACAGAAATATTTCATCTGGAATCTGGAGCCTCCTCCAAGTCCACCAGAGCACCCCCAACAGTGCTTCTCTGTCTGAGCTGTGCAGATTTCCCTTACTGATTGCAGTACATAAAAGGATGCTATCATACTGGTGCTGACTACAAAACATCAGTCCCAGCTCACCACCATAAAGCCTGACTGACCGACAAGGACCAGTCCAAACAATGTGGCCTGCAACAATTCATCAGCACCCTGTCCATCCAAAACTTCCAACAATATGGCCTTTCCCAAATCTCAAATAAAACACGAAGAAAAAGAAGGGACATGGGGCTTTAAATGAGGCAAGTCATTGTAGATGATAAATGATATGCAACAGCTGTGTGCATGAAATTTATGTTTCTGATGTATGACTGTCATAATCACATTGGATATATCATGATCCCAAAAAACATTTGTTTTCATTGGTAAATAACATTTTAATAGGAAAGATTCCATTTTAGCTCCTACCCACACCATCACACACTCCAGGTACTGGTCATTTTGATTCATGGTTTGTTTTGCTTTCCATCTGTTTTTAGCATCTCAATTGGTTTCATCACTCCATTTAGGTTCACTTTTTAATTTCCCACTCACTACCTACCCCCCATATGGGAACACATATATTCTAGACAATCATCCCTTCTATACACCTATTTGTTTTATCTCCTTTCACATCATATAGATTAGTTTGTCCCATCAACACGCCTTCATTATTCACATGGGCTGTGCAGTGACGCTCGGGTTGGCCCAATGGCCGGTATCCTTTTGGCATCCGTGTATGGGGGTGATTTCCCGTCTCAACCCCGGACCAGGCAGGTGTCCGAGGCCGCATCGAATCCCATTCTTGGGCTGGGTACAGCCTGGGAGCTGTTTTGTGAGTAACCAAGATGCTATTTCTGATACTTCCCTTCCTTGAGAGGGCAGTATATACTAATGGTCTTCTTTTTCTACCCATTGCTATAGTACCTTATGCAATATACTCCTGATGAGTGGCTGAAATGCCACGAAACGCGTAGAGTTTCCATCAAGTATGCTAAGACAAGTCTGTTTTTTATACAGTTTTTTATTCATTAAGCTACTTAATCAATTTGTGTGTATCATGAATTCTGATGGTGATTTATGTTCCCATATTTACTTGCATAAATATAGTATGTAATTTTATTGTCTTTATTGACTTATAATATGTGAATTTACTTTTCTGAATAATTATGGAGATGTTTATATATGAATTTTTCCTATTAAAATGTTATTTACCAATGAAAACAAATGTTTTTTTGGATCATGATATATCCAATGTGATTATGACAGTCATACATCAGAAACATAAATTTCATGCACACAGCTGTTGTATATCATTTATCATCTACAATGACTCGCCTCATTTAAAGCCCCATGTCCCTTCTTTTTCTTCATGTTCAGTAATAGGGGTGGAGGTTTGTCATTGTTTGGTCATGTACGGTCACACACATCTTTTAAGTTATTGTCTCAAATAAAACACATAATGATTTCCAATAAAAAATTGTTGGAGAATGGAAAAATGATATGATAAACTCCAAGAAACAAATTACCTACCAGTCACTACAGAGAGACTGCAAACTGGCCCCGTGGAGTAACCACTGCCTGGAAAAATCAAATGAGGATGGCACAGACAGACCTTTGAGCCCAAGGAAAGTAGACTGTGCCAGGATTGTGACCAGGCGCTGCCCAAGGATGAGGCCCACTTCTTGCCATGGTTCCCCAAGTATTCCTTAGTGGGAGACACTTACTTCCTGAGACTCTCCACTCTCATCCCTGACTTCAAATCAATAGAAGAGAAGAAGCTCCAAATTCTACAAGAAGAAGGGGAGCCAATGCCAACGGTGAAAATAGCTGCACAATATGTGACACCATGTCACAGACTGAGAAGAACATGAACAACTGTGTTTGGGAAAAAAAAAAGAAAAACTGTGGACTTTAAAATCCTTTACATGGACTTGTCCCCTTTTAAAAATCATTCCTCACTTCCAAAATTGCTCTACAGCTATCACTACACCCCACCCCTTCCCATCCAAACCCATGCAAACACAATAGCTTTGTCAATGTTAAAATGTATTTTGGTCCTGCCAATAAAGCTTTTTAAATTTTAATGTGAAAAGAGAGACAGAGAGAGCTTGGGTGAGAGCGAGAGAGGGGGGGGTGAGGGGGGGGAGAGAGAGAAGGAGAAAATTGGGCAATGAGAGAGAGAAGAAATAAAGGGAAGGGGGAGGGAGAGAGGAGAGAGAGAGAGAGGAAGATAGAGAGAGAGATATGGGCAATGCAGAGAGAAGAGCTAGAAAGAGAGAGGGGAAGAGAGAGAGGGAGAGAGAGAGAGAGGAAGAGAGAGAGAGAGAGAGGAAGAGAGAGAGAGAGAGAGAGAG
>BLSH010426265.1:37262-53367 GCA_018402905.1 Glandirana rugosa
GTGTCCATCACCGCCGTCCCGAGTAGAGTTTAGGAAAAGGGGATGTATTCCCATGGTCCGTCCCTACAGGGGGGCGCTAGATATTAAGTGTCGTGAGAGTGGTTCGAGAGCAATGTTAAATAGGAGAGGGGACGGGACATCCCTGCCTGGTACCCTTATGTAGGGGAAAAGGATTTGAGATGAGCCCTGCCGCCACTACCTGTGCCTGGGGGGCTGCATAAAGGCTTTTGACAAAGTGGAGGAACGGGCCAGTGAAACCAAACTTGCTGAGGGTTTGGAATAGCCAGGGGAAGCTCACATTGTCAAAGGCCTTCTCTGCGTCGAGAGTGATAATAGCTAGATTTAGAGAAGGGTGCAATTTGGCCTGATCCAGTACCGCTAATACCTTGCGGATGTTGGACGTGGCTGTTCTGCCTAGGGTGAATCCCGCCTGTGCCGGGTGAATCAGCGACGGTAGGATTCTAGCCAGGCGTGAAGCTACTATTTTGGAGAGTATCTTCGAGTCTACATTAAGTAGGGAAATGGGGCGATAGGAGCCTGGCTCCTGGGGGTCTTTACCTTTCTTTTCTATTAATTTTATATATGCCTGGTGGCCCGATGGGAGATAGGGACCACCCTTCCATATATCATTAAATACTTGAGCTAGGGTTTGTGGTATGTAAGGTGCTGTAAGTTTATAGAATTCGGCGGATAGGCCGTCAGGACCAGGGGATTTATGATTGGACAAATTTTTGATGGTTTGTTCAATTTCCTCCCTAGTGATGGGTGCGTTTAGTGCATCTAGCTGGTCTGTTCTCACCTGCGGGAGGGTAGGGTTATTTAGGAAGAGGTCAGCGGTCGAGGACGACAGGTTATCTGCGGCATATAATGAAGTATAGTATTTGGCTAGTATGTCATTTATCTCCTTTGGGGAGGAAGTTAGCTTCCCCATTGAGTCTTTAAGGTGTGAGATATGGGTAGGTTTGTGTTGGCCTTTACAGAGTCTTGCTAATAATTTCCCTGCCTTGTTCCCCTGTTTGTGAAGTGTAAGATCCCAGTGAGCCGTGTGGACTCTCTCTAAATGTTCCGCCCAATTTTCAAATTGTTGCTTTGCCGTCTTCCATTTTTCTCTATTCTCGGGAGTGTTGTTATGTTGTAAGGTTCTCTGTGCTTCCCGCAGCAGATTACTAGATTCCGTGTAATGCTTGGAGGCGTTTTTTTTGTAGTGTGACGCGTAGGCAATAATTTTGCCTCTAAGGACCGCCTTGCCGGCATCCCAGGATAGGTTTGGGTTGGGGCAGTGGGCACTGTTGTTATTGGCGTAGTCCTCCCAGGTTGTGCGAAGGACCATTTGTAGGTGGGTATCACCTGCTAAATACGAAGGGAATCTCCAGATCTTAGGGGAGGAGGGGGCTGTTAGGTCTGATAGTGTAACTGAGATCGGGCTATGGTCTGAGATTGCTATGTCATGAATATGGGATTCCTTTACATAGTGGATTGTAGAGTGAGAGGCAAAGATATAATCGATCCTTGAGAAGGACCTGTGTGGTGGCGAGTAATATGTAAACTCCCTGTCCGTAGGGTGGGATAGTCACCATGTGTCAATTAAGTTAGTGTCAGTGGCAAAGCGTTCCAGTAAGGACGGGGGGCCTGGGGGACTGGAGATGTGCGATGGGGGTTTGTGGGAGGATCTATCCTCCGCTGGGTTGCATACCGTGTTGAAGTCGCCTCCAACCAGGTGAGGGACGTGTGGCTTGCCAAGTAGCCATCTCGTGGTCTCCTGAAAGAACGAGAGGGTGGGCGAGTTCGGTGCGTAGATGTTTGTTATCATTATATCTTTTGATTGGAATCTAAGGTGTAGAGTCACTATGCGCCCCATGTTGTCATGTTTTTCCTCTATTATGGTTGGTTGGAGTTTTTTGTGCAGAAGTATGGTTACACCTGCTTTCCTGCCGACCGCTGGGGAGCCATGTACACTACCCACCCAGAGTTTACGGAGACGGTGAAATTCCTCCGCGCCGAGGTGGGTTTCCTGCAGCAGGGCCACATCGGCGCGGAGGCTTTTGAGGTGTCTGAGGATTTTGGTACGTTTGGATGGGGACCTTAGTCCCTTAACATTCCATGAGACTACCCGAATGAACGCGTATGTCTAAGAGAGTGTTTGTCGTAGAATCTCGTGTGTGGTAGTGTGATAGAAAGAAAGGACTCACGGTTCTGTAGAGAAGGGGTATTTAGCTCGCTAGGTTGAACATCGGCAGCCTCCTTCCGCAAGGAGTGGAAACAAGGTAAGAGACAGTCACTGTGGGAGGCAAAGGAGAACATTAGTATAAAGAACATAAAAACAAACTTTCTGAACTTCACTTTTTTCCTCATGAGCATTATACTCTCGTGCGGCTAGTCCGCTCGTCAGGCAGTAAAGTGACTATTAGTTACGTAGAGGGAAAATTTCAGCGGATCGTGGGTACAGCTTTTGTGAGGTTTGCGGGTGGGTACCAGCACGGAGAGTTCCGGGACCATGAAGCAGTACAGTTGAGACGTTGGGGTTGAGCCTGCCCATGGAAAAAAGTGTGATTACACAGTGGAATGGGTATTAAGCTGTAGTGTTTCAAGCAGGATGCAAGGGTTCTCCTCCATTGTTGTTTGGGCGCAGCCGCTTCGCTGGATCCTTTCTGGGGCTCCTCTGTTCTCTGGAGTTTGGTGAGGTGGGGCCTTGGGTGGCAGACGGGCTGGGTTGTTTGGAGAGTACGGATCTTAGGAAGGTTTCTGCCTCCCTGGGAGTGTGGAAGGTTAGCTGTTTGCCTTCCTGGGTTTGGATCCGTAGGATAGCCGGGAAGGCCAGAGAGAACCGTATCTTCTGTTTAAAGAGTTCTGAGCAGACCACTTGGAAGGCCTTCCGCTTCTTGGCTACCTCTGCAGAGTAATCAGCAAATATTAGCAGGTTGGCTCCTTCTATTCTGAGATTACGATTTTTCCTGAAGGCCTGTAATATTTCCAGCTTGTCCGCATAATTTAGATATTTGACTATGACAGCTCTGGGGGATTTACGGTTGGGATCTGGTGGGCCTATTCTGTGGGCTCTTTCCACGGTGCAGGGGGCTGGTAGGCCTAATGCTTCTGGTATGCGGGAAGAGCAGAGATGCGTAAGTGCGTTATTGGGGCAATTCTCTGGTAGCCCTATGATCCTTAGGTTGCTCCTCCTGGACCGATTTTCCAGGTCTTCGAGCTTTTCCTGAATTGCTGCAAATGCTTTATCTTGTTTTTCCAGCGTGCCTGTAATCTGGTACAACTCATCATCTATGTCAGATATCCTGGCTTCTGTTGCAGAGATCCTACGGGCCTGCTCCCCCAGCTCCTTCCTTAGTTGTGCTATTCCTGCCTGCACAGCCGTGTCCACCGCCTGAGAAATGTTAGGGAGGAGGAGGGCTGCCACAGCTTGTGCGATTTTGGCACATTCGTCTGGCCTCTCAGTGCTGTGAGGCTCCGGGGCCTGCGTGTCCATTGAGACCGTCGCCTGCTCCGTGGCGGCGGCCATCTTTGTACACCCTGGTGAAGGGCTTTGTGCTGTAGCGCGGCCCGGAGCGGCTGGTTCTGGCCGGGGAGCGGTAAGGAACTTGTCCATCCGACTCCCGGGAGCTTCCCCTCACTGACCTGATTGTTTTTTGGGCTGAATCCCGGCGTGTGTAGCAGTATTTGTGCCTGAGGGAGCGGAGCTCCGCGCGCTCACTCCTCTCTCATGAGGCGCCGGAACCGGAAGTTGGCTTGACTATTGAGTCCCAGGTGCTGAGGGATAGGATTGTCTCTGACTCCGTGATAACTACCATGCTTAAGGCGTGCAAGTGTACTTCGCGCAAGATATATCATCGTACCTGGAAGGCTTATATTGCCTGGTGTGAGGCGGGGATTTGGCGGTTTCGTCAGCTACTTTTTTCCGTTGGATAAGACAGACGGTGTTCCATGCGTAAACGGTCCGGGGGCAAGAACCCCCTTTTCCGGTCATGGTTCATTTCACCAGGGCAATTAGCACTTCCTGGACCTTCAGACACCAGGCCTCGGTGTCTCAGGTGTGCAAGGCGGCTACATGGGCCTCGGTGCACACTTTTGCTAAGTTTTACAAAGTTGATGTTTCAGCATCCGCGGATGCTGCTTTTGGCCGCAAAGTTTTGCAGGCGGCGGTGTAGGCGCGGCTGGTGCCTCCTGAGAGGTTTCTGTTGGGCACAATTGTTGTTGTTTACCCACCCCTCTTTGAATGACACTGCTTTGGGACATCCCCACTTGTCAATTAGAAGGCTGCGTCTGTCAGTGAACGTAAGAGAAAATAGGATTTTTTAACTTTTTGTAAAATCCTTTTCTCTGAGTTCACTGACAGACGCAGCACCCACTCCTCTGTGTTGCGTTTGTACGGCTTGTTACGAACTGAAATGCTATGCAGAGCCAGGGGGTTATATGCTGGAGTTAGGACGGTCCCCTGGGAGGGGTCAGCTTGCTTTTTTCTTTTTGCCTAGTCTACTCCTAGTAGGAGGTTCATAAACCCTACTTGTCAATGAGAAGGCTGCGTCTGTCAGTGAACTCAAAGAAAAGGATTTTACGGTAAGTTAAAAAATCCTATTTTTCATGTGACAACACTGAAGACATTACACTTTGCTAAAATGTAAAGTAGTGAGTGTACAGCTTGTATAACATTGTAAATTTGCTGTCCCCTCAAAATAACTCAACACACAGCCATTAATGTCTAAACCACTGGTAACAAAAGTGAGTACACCCTACGTGAAAATGGCCAAATTGTTGGTGTCATGTGACTCGTTAGTGTTAAAAGATCCCAGCTATGAATGGGAAGAAGGTGTGTTAAATTTATGGCTCTCTCTCATACTGGCCACTGGAAGTTCACCATGGCACCTCATGGCAAAGAGCTCCTGAGGATCTGAAAAAAAGAATTGTTGCTCTACATAAGGAAGGCCTATACTATATGAAGATTCCCAAGACCCTGAAACTGAGCTGCAGCACGGTGGCCAAGACCATACAGCAGCTTAACAGGACAGGTTCCACTCAGAACAGGCCTCGCCATGGTCGATCAAAGTTGAGTGCACATGCTCAGCATCATATCCGCAGGTTATCGTTTGGAAATAGACATATGAGTGCTGCCAGCATTGCTGCAGAGGTTGAAGGAGTGGGGGGTCAGCCTGTTAGTGTTCAGACCATACCACACTGCATCAAATTGGTCTGCATGGCTGTCGTCCCAGAAGGAAGCCTTTTGAGATAATGCACAAGAAAGCCCGCAAACAATTTGCTGAAGACATGCAGACTAAGGACATGGATTACTGGAAACATGCCCTGTGGTCTGAGACTTATTTGGTTCAGGTGGTATCAAGCATGTGTGGCGGCAACCAGGTGAGGAGTACAAAGACGTGTGTCTTGCCTACAGTCAAGCATGGTTTTGGGAGTGTCATGGTCTGGAGCTGCATGAGTGCTGCCGACACTGTTGAGCTACACTTCATTGAGGGAACCATGAATACTAGCATGTACTGTGACATATTGAAGCAGAGCATGGTCCCCTCCCTTCGGAAACTGCTGCAGGGCAGTATTCCAACATGATAATGACCCCAAAAACACCTCCTAGATGACCACTGCCTTACTAAAGAAGCTGAGGGTAAAGGTGTTCGGCTGGCAAAGCATGTCTTTAGACCTAAACCCTGTTGAGCATCTGTGGGGTATCCTCAAACTGAAGGTGGAGGCATGCAAGGTCTCTAACATACACCTGCTCTGTGATGTCATCTTGGAGGAGTGGAAGAGTATTCCAGTGGCAACCTGTGAAGCTCTGGTGAACTCCATGACCAAGAGGGTTAAGGCAATGCTTGAAAATAATGGTGGCCACAAAAAATATTGACACTTTGGGCCCAATTTGGACATTATCACTTAGGGGTCTACTTACTTTTGTTGCCAGCGGTTTAGACCTTAATGGCTTTGTGTTGAGTTATTTTGAGGGGACAGTACATTTACACTTTTATATAAGCTGTACACTCGCTACTTTACATTGCAGCAAAGTGTCATTTCTTCAGTGTTGTCACATGAAAAGATATAAAATATTTACAAAAATGTGAGGGGTGTACTCACTTTTGTGAGATACTGTAAGTCAGGGCTCTTCTGCTATGGGCTCTGCGTCTATGGGTCCTGATGACGCATTCCCCCGAGTCTTTGCATAGTGAAGGCGGGTCTTCTGCCACAATAGCTATGCAGGAGAAATCATTAGTCACCATTCTGAAATGCTAAAAAAGTGATGACTCTGCTAAGACAGCTGATGTGGTCCTTGTTCCCTTTGGTACGCACAAAGTGTCTAGGTCCGTCAAGAAATTTTCTTACCCTGTATATTTTGACAAATATGCTTACAGATATTGGGAACGTCCAAGGAGTCGTTTCTGTACTTCCAAAATGCTTGGCATTGCATTACCTCTTTAACCTCTTCCGGACCGCCTACGTCATTATACAGCGGTACGTTGCCATTAAGTACCGTTGCTATAGTAGCAGATAGCTACCACAACCCCGGTATTTTTAAAAATAGCGTGTGGCCGGCTTTCAGATAAAAGTGGTCTCTGCGGCGGATTCACCGTGATATCATTTTTATGGGGGGCGGGAGAGGTTCCCACCCCCCTCCGGCCACTTTCTTTTCGTCTCCGCCACTTATCGGTCCCGCCGTCAGCAGCGGAGACGATCCGGTCCGCTCCCCCCTCTGCCTGAATGCCGATTGACTGGAAGATGCCGCCCACTCGGTACCATAGCATTAAAGGGAGGTAGCACCGTCAAACCTCACTTCCGCCCATAGCTCTTAAAGTAGATTTTTTTTTTATTACATTTAAGTATAAATATGAGATCTCATATTTAAGAGGCCCTGGCATGCTTTTTTATATTACAAGGAATGTTTACATTCCTTGTAATAGGAATAAAAGTGATCTTTTTTTTTTTTTAAAGATCAGTGTAAAAATAAAAAGTAAAATAAATAAGAAATAAAACAAGAATGAGCGAATACATGCGTAAGTTGCGCCCACATATGAAAACGGTGTTCAAACCACACGTGAGATAGTGCCTCGATCGTTAGAGCTAGAGCAATAATGGTAATATTAGACCTCCTCTGTAACTCAAAACTGGTAACCTGTAGAAATGTTTAAACGTTGCTGATGGAAATTTTTAAGTGCCAACGTTTATCGCCATTCCATGAGCGGGCACAATTTTGAAGCATATGTTGGGTATCAATTTACTTGGCTTAACATCTTTCACAAGATTGAAAAAAAATTGGGCTAACTTTACTGTCTTATTTGTTAACTCAAAGTGATTTTTTTTTTTTTTTAAGGCGCTTGTAAGACCGCTGTGCAAATATAATGTGACATAAAGTATTACAACGACCACCATTCTATTTTCTAGGGTGTTAGAAAAATTTTCTAGCAAAAAAACCTGATTTTAACTAGTAAACACTGAATCTAAAAAAGACGCTTGGTTCTTAAGTGGTTAAGGTTGCCTTTCTGAAGAAGTGGACCTCTCCCCTGTGGTGAATCCACCCCATTTTTAGGCTAAACAAAGCCACTGATTCTGGTGGAGGAGTCTCCCCCTTTCTAGGATCCTGCGGACTGTAAAGCTGAATCTGTTGTGCGTTCCATGTTTATCATTGCTCTATCATTACTCTGTAACCCTTGTTGACCACGGCCCTGGTGTCCCAGGCACTGACTGAATGGGCCAAGGTTCTGCGATACGGTTTGACTTTCAAGCAGGTGCCCAAGGCTTATGAAGAGCTAGCAGACCAGTTGGTCCAGGGCTTGAAGTACACTTGTGATGCATCCCTTGATGTGGCCCTGCTGTTTTTTAAGCTCTCTGTCTCTTGACTTAATTGTTGGTCTGCCGACCAGCTTTTCAAAAATTTCTTGGCAGACCTTCCTTTCCAGAGTCAACATCCTTTTTGGGGCTCTCTTGAATGACAAGGGCTCCAGACCTCCCAGGTTCCCTGGGGGCGATGTCTAAGTCCTCCTGGCCCCATAAGCCTTCCAAGCCCATGAAAAAGCTTTCTCCGCATGAAGGCTTGCCCCCACCCGTCTGAGGTTGGAGTTGCCTTCGCTGGTTTTTGGGTCTGTGGACCTCAATCATTTCTGTCAAATGGGTCCGCGATCTGGTTGTGTCCGGGTACAAAATAGAATATTATTATTTTCCACCAGAGAAATTCTTTCCCTCTAATTTTTATGTCCCGCCCTCGTGTCTTCGGGCCCTGTACTGGGCAGTGTAGGACCTACTACGTCAGGGTATAATTGTCCCGGTGCCTGAGCCAGATCGGTTCCAGGGGTTTAAGTCCAGTCTTTTCACAGTCGTCAAGACTGATATGGTCTGCCTGAATTGACGTCAAGCTTGTACATTTTTTTGTGCATGTATAAAATTTTAAAATGGTATCCATTTGCTCAGTAGTGACCTTTCTTTATCGGGGAGATTTTCAGACATTCTTAGGCATCAGGGATGCATACCTATCAATAGTGACCTTTCTTCATCAGGGATATTTTCAGACTTTCTAAGGCATCAAGGATGCATACCTACACATCTGCAGGAAAACGTCTAGTCTTCGAGAAAACTTTACTTCAACAGTTGAGGATCACTACTGTCCCTCCGGACCCTCTACCTCCTCAAAGCGCAAAATACTTAACTACTCCTTCCTTCAGTTTCCAAACATCAACTTGTATCCTTCAATGAATAGATTAAAAATCCAAAGATCCTTGTGGAATCTGCATGGTCAGTAATTGCTTCACTAAGGCAAAGGGCATGCACAGCATCCGTAAACATCCAGGATGCATATCTACATGTTCCCATCTATCCATCTTGTTAGCGCTATCTCATCAGTGGCATACAATCATTCCTAGTTTTTTTCTGCACCTAGAGTGTTTATAAAGGTCCTAGCACCTTGCCTTGTCCTCCTCACAACTCTGGGCAGCAAAGCTGTCCGAACGACCTTCTTCTGAAGGACTCCTGTCTCGTCCAGCTGTCAGTAAATTTCCACAGGACTATTCAGATGCCGCAGGCTATCAGCTTGATGATCAGTTAAAAAAATGTACACTCCCGCCTTCTCTTCATCTGGAATATTTAGGTCTGGTCCTGGGCACATCCCAAGCAAAAGTTTACCTTTTAGAAAATATTTATTTTTTCCTCTCAGAGCCTACATTGGAGATTTGAAGCCAAAGACAGTTTAAGGCTGTACCATTTGCCCAATTTTATTCAAAAGCTTTCCAATACAACATCATGTACACACATTCTTCTCTCGACATACCCACGCTCTTGTCCAGCCATCAGTGGAACTGCCCTATCTTGGCAGACTACAAGCCCAGCCCTAACAGTAAGGAAGTTTTTTCTTCCTTTTCTTCTGTGACCTCACCAGGGAGAAACCAGAAGAGTAGTTGATAGGAAAGCAGGCCAAATCCAGTTCTGAGCAGATTGTCGCTTTCAGGTCCTGTCACAGACATTCACATTCTGGCAGTAGAAAATTGGTAGGTAGATTCAGTGACCAATAGCTAGATTCTGGATAGTGGTACCTATACCCGGAAGTGTTCTAGTACTTGCCTGAAATGGGGAATGGCAAACATAGAACTCCTGATGTCTAGGTTCAGCCTCAAGGTGTAGAGGTTTGTGTCTCTGATCTGAGGTCTTTTGAGGTGGACATGCTGATAAGCCCGTGCAATCTTTCCTCCTTGTACGATGTTACCTATACTGCTTCCTCAGATCAGGTCTGAGGAATTCCAGCAGTACTAGAGTCCCCAAACTGGTCAACTGAAAAACTAGGTACGCAGTCATACTTCGGCTTGTTGCGGACATTGTGGCCATTGCCAGACCATCTTGGTTTACTGTCAGCGTTGGATACTCCATCTTGCGTCTTGGTCTCTGCCTTTAAGGCCTGGCTGTTAAAGCCCAAGTCCTCAGGAATAGAGGACTGGCTGAATTGGTCATCCCTACACTTTCATGTGCCAAAAAACTTATCTAAAGATCTATCACTGTACCTGGATGGCTTATTTTTTCTGGTGTGAACAGCAGATCCAGGTTAGTATTCAACAATACTCTCTCATGTCTTGTCATTTCTTTAGTCGGGGGTGGATCAACAATTTCAGGTCAATTTCATGGGTCAGATGGTAAATGTACCAACAAGAGAAAAGGCATTATTGGACCTACGGATTACTAACAAAACAGACCTGATCACAGACGTGGAAGTAAGGGGCAATCTAGGAAATGGCGATCACAGGTCAGTTAGTTTCAGTATAAACTACACAAATAGGAAACACAAGGGGAATACAAAGACACTGAATTTTACAAGAGCCAACTTCCATAAACTACACTCCTTGCTGGAAGATGTTAACTGGGATAAAATTCTAGGAACAATGAATGCGGAAGAAAAATGGGAGTGCTTCAAGAACATACTATAAAAAGGTATTAGCCAGTGTATCCCAACAGGAAATAAATTTAAAAGTTAATCAAAGACCAGGATGGCTTAACTCCGACATAAAGGCACACATAAAAGCAAAGGAGAAGGCCTTCAAAAAACACAAGGCGGAGGGGTCTCAATCAGATTTTTATATCTATAAAACACGCAATAAGGAATGTTAAGGTAGAACATGAAAGACATATAGCTGAGGAGAGTAAAAGGAATCCCAAGAAATTCTTTAAGTATATAAACAGCAAGAGAGGGAGGTCAGATCATATTGGCCCCATAAATAATGAGGAAGGAAATCTGGTTACAAAGGATGGAGAAATGGCAAAGGTGTTAAACTCATTTTTCTCCTAAGTATTCACAAGGGAAACGGGGGGCTCAATCATTCAGAACTACAATGCTGGTCCTCACAACACATCACAGGAAGCACCCTCATGGCTGACTGAGGATAAAATCAGGAATAGGCTTGAAAAACTGAACACCAATAAGTCACCGGGCCCAGATGGCTTACACCCGAGGGTCCTTAAAGAACTAAGCCAAGTTATTGCCAGACCCTTGTACCTAATCTTTAAGAGCAGTTTTCTGACTGGTATGATACCAGCTGACTGGAGGAAAGCCAATGTAGTACATATATATAAAAAAGAACCAAGATATATCCCTGGGAACTACAGACCAGTTAGCTTAACATCAATAATTTGCAAGCTCTTGGAGGGAATAATAAGGGATTATATACAAGATTATTGTAACGAGAACGGTATCATTAGCAGTAATCAACATGGGTTCATGAAGAATCGTTCTTGCCAGACAAATCTATTAACCTTCTATGAGGAGGTAAGCTGCCATCTAGATAAAGGAAGGCCTGTAGACGTGGTGTACCTGGATTTTGTAAAAGCATTTGATACAGTTCCCCATAAACGTTTACTGTACAAACTAAGATCCCTCAACATGGATCAAAGGGTGAGCACCTGGATTGAAAACTGGCTATAAGGGTGAGTCCAAAGGGTGGTGATAAATGGGGAATACTCAGAATGGTCTGGTGTAGAAAGTGGAGTTCCCCAAGCTTCTGTCCTAGGACCGATCCTATTCAATTTATTCATAAACAATTTGGAGGATGGGGTGACCAGCTCAATCTCAATATTTGCGGATGATACCAAGCTAAGCAGGGCAATAAATTCTCCACAGGATGTGGAAGCCTTTCAAGAAGATCTGAATAAATTAATGGGGTGGGCAGACAAGTGGCAAATGAGATTTAACGTAGAGAAATGTAAGATAATGCATTTGGGTACCAAAAACATAAACGCAAACTACTCACTAGGGGGAGAGCCTCTGGGGGAATCTAGGACGGAAAAAGACCTAGGGGTCCTAGTAGAGAACAGGCTCAGCAGTGGCATGCAATGCCAAGCTGCTGCAAGCAAAGCTAGCAAAGTACTGGCATGCATCAAGAAAGGGATCAATGCCAGGGATAAATCAATAATTCTCCCACTATACAAGTCTCTGGTGAGGCCACACCTGGAATATGCCGTCCAATTCTGGGCACCAGTCCTCAGGAAGGATGTCCTGGTATTGAAAAGGGTTCAGAGAAGGGCAACAAAGCGAATTAAGGGATTGGAGGACCTTAGTTATGAGGAAAGATTACAAGCACTGAATTTATTCTCTCCGGAGAAGAGACGCTTGAGAGGGGATATGATTTCAATGTACAAATACTGTACTGGTAACCCCACAATAGGGACTAAACTATTCAGCGCAAGGGAATACACAAAGACACGCGGACATTCACTAAAAATAGAAGAAAAGCGTTTTAACCTTAAAATGCGTAGAGGTTTCTTTACAGTAAGAGCAGGGAGGATGTGGAATTCTCTTCCACAAGCAGTAGTTTCTGCTGGGAGTCTAGATAATTTCAAAAAACTATTAGATGCACACCTAAGGGACCACAACATTGAGGGATATAAAATGTAATACTGACATAAAAACGCACACATAGGTTGGACTTGATGGACTTGTGTCTTTTTTCAGCCTCACTGACTATCTAACTATGTAACTATGTAAGAGAAAGCTCTATTTTATCATGAAAGACAGAAAAACAATCTAATACTGTAAAACCTTGGATTGCGAGCATAATTTGTTCCAGAAACGTGCTTGTAGTCCAAAGCCCTTGTATATCATGTAATGTAAACATTTATTCTCTGTCCCTTCACAGGTATGTGTCAGCTGAAGCAATGATCCACCCTTAACTGGACTCTACTTTAATCTCTATGTATCTCTATGTATCTTTGCTATGGTATGTGTCAGCTGAAGCAATGATCCACCTTTAACTGGACTCTACTTTAATCTCTATGTGTCTTTGCTATGGTATGTGGCCACTTCCATCTGTTGCCCTATGTGCATTATTATAATGTTTTTGTTTCTCTGTAGTGTCTTACCCAAGTTTTATGTGCTGCTATCTTTATGGCCCATCTCTGGTTTGTCTTAAGTGAAAGGTCCACTTGATTGTTAGGCATCCTTATAATCACTCATGATTAATTAACAAATTTCCACCCCCACCCTTTTACCAGTATAAATTTGAGCACACTTATGGGGCAAGCACATTAGAGGGGGGAGCACATTGCAGGGGCTGCTTTCTCGAAGTGATGCTTTCTACAAGTGATCAGCAATCTCTGCACTTCAGCGATTGCACAAAGCCAATATACATAGGAAACTACACTGCAAATACCCAACAGCCTTCAGATGACCCTGTCTCTCTATTCAGCTCTCATTCCACTCTATAACATGCATTCTCTACCACTCCTTCTGGCACTTGTGTCCTCTCTCCTCAAACTCTCTTACCTTCACCCCTCTTCTCCACCAACCAGCTTTTATATATCGCCCCACCTTCTGTCCTCTCCCTATTACTGCTCCCACCAACTCTTTTTCATTCTACATCCATGTACTGAAAGAGCCACCAGGACTCTGAGACATGCCCCTCCATTTAAATCACACTCCCACATTACCTCACTCACCCTCCTGCTTCTCCTAACCTCTGGTGATATATCCCCAAACCCTGGGCCTCCATCATCCATCTTTGCCCAGCGCTCCCATCTCCCAACACCCTCTGCCAGCAGCCGCAACCCACAGAACTTGGTCTCTATTCCTCTTATTCCTAATACCAGCCTCCCCTTCTCCTGTGGCCTCTGGAATGCCCGCTCTGTCTGCAACAAGTTCACTCCCATCCACGACCTCTTTATCACTAATTCCTTCAACCTCCTTGCCATTACCGAAACTTGGCTTCATGAATCTGACAATACAGCTCATGCTTCCCTCTCCCATGGCGGCCTTCTCTGGACACACTACCCTAGACCAAGTGGACGGAAGGGAGGTGGAGTGGGAATCCTTCTTGCACCACGCAGCACCTATCAGGTACTCCATCCTCCTCCCTCTCTGACACTCTCCTCTTTTGAAGCACATTGCATCCGTCTATTTTCTCCTATTCCTCTAAGAGTCGCTGTCATTTACCGGCCCCCTGGGCTGGTAGCAACTTTCCTGGATGACTTCTCTGCCTGGCTACCCCACTTTCTCTCTTCTGAAATCCCCACAATCATTCTTGGCGACTTCAACATCCCTGTTAACGCTATCACTACTCTTACTTCTAAATTTCTCAGTCTAACCTCATCTTTCGACCTGAAGCAATGGATACAGACTCCTACCCACTCCAACGGCAACACCCTAGACCTTGTCTTCTCCTATCTGTGCACTCCATGCAACCTTTCCAACAATCCTCTCTCACTCTCTGATCACCACCTTATTAGTTTCACCCTTTCACTGTCTTCCACCTCCTCTCCCTCCAACCACCTAACAGTTACCTGTAGAAACCTTCGCCACCTCAACCCTTCTCTTCTCCACTCTGCTAATGACCACCTCTATGACAAAATCTCACCCTTGTCCTGCCCCAACTTAGCCACACTTGTCTACAATAACTCACTGTCATCCTCCCTAGACAAGCTCGCCCCCCTTACTACACGCAGACTCAGGCCCCGGCCCCTACAACCCTTAGAAAACATAGCCGCGCTCTTGAGCGTCTGTGGCGTAAGACTAAGCTCCAAGAAGACTTCAAACATTACAAATCTGCCCTCCTAAAATACTATTCCTGCCTCCACACTGCCAAACAGACCTACTTTATCACACTCATTAACACATTATCATCCAGTCCCCGTCAACTCTTCTCGACCTTTAACACTCTACTCCGTCCTCCACTACCTCCACCCTCTAATTCTCTCACTGCCCAGGAGATTGCCAATCACTTTAAAACTAAGATTGATAACATTCATGAGGAGATCTCCAATGCGCACAAACCACCCCCACTCAACACCCCATGTCCACAGATATAATCACTACTTTCCACATTCACCCCTGCCAGTATTAGCAAAGTTGCTAAACTTTTATTGAACACCTATCTAACCACCTGCCCCTTGGATCCTGCTACCTCGCAAATGCTACGCTCACCCTCCGACTCAATTCTACATTCTCTTACTCACATTTTCAACCTTTTCCTCTCCTCTGGCATTTTCCCAAACTCTCTAAAACATGCCCTAGTCACACCTATCCTTAAAAAACCCTCACTGGACCCCACCAATATAAACAACCTATGCCCCATCTCCTTACTCCCCTTCGCCTCCAAACTCCTCGAAAGACTGGTCTACAACCGACTGAGTGACCATCTGACCATGAACATACTTCTTGATCCCCTTCAGTCTGGATTTCGCCCTCAGCATTCTACAGAAACTGCTCTCCTTAAACTCACTAATGACCTAATAACTTCTAGAACCAACGGACACTATTCTGTATTACTACTCCTGGACCTTTCTGCTGCCTTTGACACAGTGGACCACCCCCTCCTCCTCAAAAAACTCCATGCCTTTGGTCTCCGTGACTGTACTCTAAGCTGGTTCTCATCCCACCGCTCCTTCAGTGTCACCTACAACTCTGCTTCCTCCTCTCATCTTCCCTTCTCTGTCGGTGTCCCCCAAGGTTCTGTTCTTGGACCTCTCCTTTTCTCAATCTACACCTCCTCCCTGGGTCAGCTGATTGCCTCCCATGGCTTTCAGTATCATCTGTATGCTGATGACACACAAATCTACCTCTCAACCCCCCAGATCTCTCCATCGGTCTCCTCACACATCACAAACTTACTGACAGACATATCAGCTTGGGTGTCACATCACTTCCTCAAACTCAACCTATCCAAAACCGAGCTTATGATATTTCCTCCCCCACGTGCCACTTCCGTAGATTTCTCTGTCAAAATCAATGGCTCAACTATCAACCCGTCCCCCCACGCCAAGGTCCTAGGTGTAATCCTAGACTCCCAATTAACCTTTCAGCCCCACATACAATCGCACTACACTGTGGGTTCGACTATACAGACAGTCATTCAAACACTACACACTCCTCTGGCTACCTCTCTAGACCCCCCAACTCTCCATCTAAACACACAGTAGTCGTATGTCTACTATGACTTTCGGTACCCTCCGTTAGTCGACTGGGTCCCTCCTCCACATCTAACTCTTTTCCTCTCCAGGTTCTTGTCTTGGAACCCCCTGTGGCTGTCTCTTCCCTTCTACTCTCCTCCTTCGTCTCAACATCCACTGTGACTTCCTCGCCACCCTATCCATGCTACTCTTGGTCGAATCTCATGTTAGTGCCTCTGGTTTCCGTACC
>BLSH010426265.1:54280-65668 GCA_018402905.1 Glandirana rugosa
TTCGCCGGCTGGGGCGTTCTTCGATTCCCTGTCGAGCGAAGGCAGCCGGCGCGACCCCTCTTATGGACCTGGATTCCAAGAGGTCGGACAGTGGGTCGACCGACAACTAACGTAAGAAGTAGTCTATCGAACTCGTTTTTCTTTTTTAACCCCAGGATGAGGAACGTGATCCGTCTATTTTGACTTCACGATCGTCCCGCCTCCCCCAATACGTCTCACTCCTGACGGGGGACCCTACCCGATCGAACGAAAAACAGACTTGATACAAGACGGATAAGATGAGGACCATTTTCCACGTATGGGTGTACAGTTCTTATTCTCCGACGCAGGCAGTTACTTGTAGCTGAGGAGAGTAAAAGGAATCCCAAGAAATTCTTTAAGTATATAAACAGCAAGAGAGGGAGGTCAGATCATATTGGCCCCATAAAGAATGAGGAAGGAAATCTGGTTAAAAAGGATGGAGAAATGGCAAAGGTGTTAAACTGATTTTCTCTTTCGTTCATTGACGGACGCAGCCTCTTATTCTTGACATGTGGGTATGCACCTTTTACCAGGAGTAGAATAGGCAGAACATAGTTCAGACAAAAAGCAAGCTAGCCCATCCCAGGGGGCAGTCCTCACTCTGCATAACCCCCTCCGCCCTGCTAGCACTTCAGTTTTATCTGCCTAGTGCAAGGAGTAGGACCCCAATTTTTTCTTTTTGCTCAAGCTATCTGATGAAGAATGCAATCAACAGCCAGCTGGGTGACAGGCTGGAGAACCTTAGGTCCAGGTATTCTCCCCAGCGCGGCCGACGGAAGCGAGCTGTCCCTTAGCTTCTTGCGGGGTCGGCCGCTTCGGGTCCCTCTCCGTGTGGGGCGGCTGGTGGGTTAAACGTCCCGCCAGCACACTGAGTGACCAGGCTGCGGCTCGCGTTGAGGTGTCGCATGACCGGCAGTTCCCTCCCCATCTGTAGGGGCGGCAGGTCTGTCTCGGGTGGCTACCCGCTGCGTCCGTCTGGAAGGGTGAGTACGCTACCCCCTCGGGGGTGCGGAGGGGGGGCTGGCGGGTGTCTTTCCCCCTCGTCTGGGTGTAGGTGGTTCTGGTCTTCCCTCTCACCCCCTGCCACCGCCGCATCCCGTCTCAGTTGCTGCTGTCCTGTGTCCCCTGGCCATGCGGCTATCACCACCATTTTTTCAGGGCCGGCGGCCATTTTGTGGTGGTTTTGGCCTCTAGTGATCGCTCGGCGGCCATTTTTTGTAGGCTCCTGATGGGCAAATAGCATGTGCTTTGGCGCCGTTTCCTCAGTCTGGACAGCGCAGTCGGCACGTGTGGGGGAGCTCCCAGCAGCAGCAGCAATAGTGAGGCAGATACGGCAGGCTTTTCAGCAAGTATAGCTGGCTTCTCCCTGTGGTCCTGTGCATATCCGGGCTGCTGTGCGGGGGCAGCTGAGGGGTGGCCTTGTGGTGGACGTGCGGCCTGTAGGCCTCACTGGTGTTCCTTGGGGTGGCGCAATGGCGGCTGAACCGGGAGTGTCTGTCCCGGAAGTCTCCGCTGAGGCTTTGGTAGCGCTGGGACCTGTAGTCCCACTAGACAAGCTGACTTCAATTTTGGAGGAATTTCTCGCCTGGGTGGAACCGGTCCGTGGTAGGGGGGTGGCGAAGAAGAGTCCACCCCCTCCCCATCCTCTGAGGAGGATTAGGAGCCAGAAGGGGGTTATGTGGTCACAGGGTCCCCCGTGGATCTGTTAGATGGGGAATTGGACCCTTCTGACAGTGAGGAGGAGCAGGGGGCCACCGTAGCGCAGGAAAAGGCGTTGGTGGGCTTCCTGGTGGCTGCAGTCCACTAGACACTGCGTTTGGGCCAGGCTGGGACGTCGCAGGAGGTGGCTTACGCCTTTGGGTCCCATAGGCCGGCTCGGGCCCCTAAGCTTTTCCCTTATGTTCCATATTTTGATCAGTTTGTCTACAAGGAGTGGCAGCGTCCTCAGAATTTGTTCGCATTACCAAAATGCTTTTCTGTGCGCTATCCTTTTGAGGATAGCTTGTTGCAGAAGTGGGTGTCCCCCGTGGTAGACCCACCGGTCGTCTGCCTGAACAAGGCTACCACTATCCCGATGGAGGGTTCTCCATCATTTAAAAATCCAGCCGACAGGTGGACGGAGGTGGTGTCCAAGGCTATGTTCCTGGTGGCAGGGGCGGCCATGCGGCCGGTACTGGCGTCAGTGATGGTGGCGCAGTCGTTCACGGAGTGGGCGACAGTGTTGCACAAGGATCTGGGGGACCTCGTGGTTCCTTCGGAGTCGGTGCAGCTGGCGCAGGGTCTCAGATACCACTGTGACACAGCCTTGGACGTAGCTGTCATGGTGTCCAGTTTTTGCGATTATCATTAGACGTCTGCTGTGGCTGTGGTGCTGGTCTGGTGACCATGCGTCGAAAAAAGGCCTCACGGACCTACTGTTTCAGGCCAGTCAGCTGTATGGGACTTCCCTGGATGAAATCATTAAGGATTTTACAGGGGGGAAGAGTACCTTTCTTCTGGAACCCAAGCGGCAGGAGCAACGCCGAAAACAGGGTCCCTCTTTCTCTACCCAGAAGCGTTTTTTCCGTGCGCCCGGTGCAGTGGGCGCAGGTGCTCTGTCCGGCAAGGCTGCCGCAGGGAACCAGAAGCATCCCTGGCAGCGCAAGTCTGGGAGGGTGGAGGAGAAGCCCGCCTCCACATGATGGGTTGCCCCCGCCCGACGCTCGGGTGGGGAGTCAGCTTCTGGGGTTCGCAGCCCGGTGGACCGCCCGCATCTCGGATCTTTGCGTGCGAGAGGTGGTTTAGTCCGGGTACAAGATAGAGTTCTGTACCCTACCCCTGGACAGGTTCTTCCCCTCAAATCTGAGGCTTCCTCTGGAGCGTCGGCAAGCTCTGTTTGGGGCTGTCCTGGCTCTATTCGAGCAGGGGGTGATTGTCCCTGTCCCGCCTGCGGAACGGTTCCACGGGTTTTATTCCAACCTCTTTGAGGTTCTAAAGATGGAAGGAGTCAGGCCGGTTCTGGACCTAAAGGCGCTCAATCACTTCATGAAGGCGCGCAAATTCCGGAGTGTCAGTCCGTTCTGTCGTGGCCTCGCTGCGCCAGGGGGATTTCCTGGCTTCTCTGGACATCAGGAACGCATACATCCATGTTCCTATTTGTCTTCGGCATCAGCGGTTCCTGCGTTTCGCGGTGGGGGACCTCCACTACCAATTTGTGGCTCTCCCCTTCGGCCTAGCCTCCGCTCCGCAAGTCTTCACCAAGCTGTTAGCTCTGCTGCTGGCTCTTCTGAGGCAGAGGGGCATTGCTGTGGTGGCTTATCTAGACTATCTGCTCCTGAGGGCGGAGTCGGCTCCTGCCCTGGAGGATAACGTCTTGATCACCCTGTCCTCCCTGCGGGACTTCGGCTGGTTGGTCAACCTTCAGAAGTCGACGCTGGTCCCATCGTGCCGCCTAGAATATCTGGATCTGATACTGGACACAGAGCAGGCGAGGGTGTTCTTGCCTACGGCCAAGTTTCTGATGCTGCAATCTGCGGTACGTGCTCTGCTGTCATGATGGTGGTCTTCCTTATGTTTTTGCTTGCGGGTTTTGGGGCTCATGGTGTTGGCCTTCGAGGCGGTACCGTATGCCCAGAGTCACACCCGGCTCCTGCAGCGGGAGATTCTGCTGCAGTGGGACAAGTCTCCGTTGTCTCTGTATCGGATGGTCATGTTGGATCATCAGACCAGTGGGGCTCTTGCCTGGTGGCTACGGGCCCCAGCGTTGAGTCTGGGGAAGTCGTTTCTTCCCCTGAAATGGTCGATTGTCACGACCGATGCCAGCCTAGCGGGCTGGGGAGGAGTTCTGGGGCGGTTGTCTGCCCAGGGCCTATGGTCATCGGAGGAGTCCCGCCTTCCGATCAATGTGCTGGAACTGCGGACGATCAGGCTCTGCCTCTCCGATTGGTCGGAGATGTTGCACGGTCGACCGGTTCGGGTGCAGTCGGACAATGCCACGGCGGTGGTGTATGTAAACCATCAGGGCGGCACAAAGAGCGTGGCAGCAGCCGCCGAAGCGGCCCATATGTTGAGGTGGGCAGAGTTTCATGTGCCTGCCATCTCCGCCGTTTACATTCCGGGCGTAGAAAATTGGCAGGCGGACCTTCTCAGTCGCCAGACTCTGGATCAGTGAGAGTGGTCGCTGCATCCAGAAGTGTTCCGTCAGTTTACACTCGCTGGCTTTAATGGCCTGGCTATTGAATTCCAGGTATTGATGGATAGGGGGGTCTCTGAGGTGGTGATCCCCACCATGCTTAAGTCACGTAAGTCCACATCACACAAGATTTATCACCGCCCCTGGAAGGCTTATATTGCTTGGTGCGAGGCTGGGGGGTGGAAGCCTGGATCAAAAACTGGCACTGAGCACCCTCAAGGGGCAGATTTCTGCCCTAGCGATTCTTTTACAGCGTCCGTTTGTGACGCACTCTTTGATTCGTACGTTTTTACAGGGGGTACGTCATGTGGCCCCTCAGGTGCGGTCGCCCCTGGCGCCGTGGGATCTGAACCTGGTACTTTCAGTACTGCAGAAGCTGCCATATGAAAAGATCAGAGACATTTCTTTGCTGTTGCTCTCACAAAAGGTGGCCTTTTTGGTGGCCATCTCATCCGCCAGGCGGGTGTCTGAGTTGCTGGCTTTGTCTTGTAGGTCTCCCTACTTGGTCCTGCATAAGGACAAGGCGGTGCTGCGCCCATCTCCTTTGTTTCTACCGAAGGTGGTTTCCTCTTTTCACATTGAGGACATTGTCCTTCCTTCTTTGTGTCCGTGCCCGTCACATCCTAGGGAGGTTGCTTTGCACTCCTTGGATGTGGTTAGGGCTCTGCGGGTGTATGTGACAGCCACGGCCTCCTTTTGCAGGTCGGACGCGCTTTGTGGTGGCAGATGGACCGCACAAAGGGCTTGCGGCCTCGATGCCACTATCTCGTTGGATCAGACAGACTGTGACCCGTGCGTATGAGGTTCGGGCTCAAGGACCCCATTTTCCGGTCACGGCTCATTCCACCAGGGCGATTAGTACTTCCTGGGCTTTCCGACACCAAGCGTCAGTGTCTCAGGTGTGCAAGGCTGCCACTTGGACCTCTGTGCACACTGTTGCTAAGTTTTACAAAGTTGATGGTCAGCATCTGCGGATGCTGCTTTTGGCTGCAAAGTTTTGCAGGCGGCGGTGTAGGCGCGTCTGGCGCCTCCTGGAGAGTTTTCCGTTGGGTACGGTTGTTATTGTGTTACCCACCCCTCTTTGGTTGACACTGCTTTGGGACGTCCCGACATGTCAAGAATAAGAGGCTGCATCTGTCAATGAACGAAAGAGAAAATAGGATTTTTTGACTTACAGTAAAATCCTTTTCTCTGAGTTCATTGACGGACGGAGCACCCACGCCTCTGTGTTCTGACTTTGTACTGCTTGTTACGAACTGAAGTGCTAGCAGGGCGGAGGGGCTTATGCAGAGTGAGGACTACCCCTTGGGAGGGGCTAGCTTGCTTTTTTGTGTGAACTATGTTCTGCCTAGTCTACTCCTGGTAAAAGGTGCATACCCCACATGTCAAGAATAAGAGGCTGCGTCCGTCAATGAACTCAGAGAAAAGGATTTTACAGTAAGTCAAAAAATCATATTTTTCTCAGTATTCACAAAGGAAACGGGGGGCTCAATGATTCAGAACTACTATGCTGGTCCTCACGACACATCACAGGAAGCACCCTCATGGCTAACTGATGATAAAGTTAGGATTAGGCTTGAAAAACTGAACACTAATAAGTCACCGGGCCCAGGTGGCTTACACCCGAGGGTCCTTAAAGAACTTAGCCAAGTTATTGCCAGACCCTTGTACCTAATCTTTAAGAGCAGTTTTCTGACTGGTATGATACCAGCTGACTGGAGGAAAGCCAATGTAGCACCAATATATAAAAAAGGACCAAGATATATCCCTGGGAACTACAGACCAGTTAGCTTAACATGAATAATTTGCAAGCTCTTGGAGGGAATAATAAGGGATTATATACAATATTATTGTAACGAGAATGGTATCATTAGCAGTAATCAACATGGTTTCATGAAGAATCGTTCTTGCCAAACCAATTTATTAACCTTCTATGAGGAGGTGAGCTGCCATATAGATAAAGCCATATAGATAAAGGAAGGCCTGTAGACGTGGTGTATCTGGATTTCTCCTTACGTTCACTGACAGACGCAGCTCTTCATTGACTTTGTGGGGTTTTATGTTCGTCCCACTAGGAGTTAACTAGGCAGGGAAAAGAATCAGCTGGCCCCTCCCCTGGGGGCCGTCCTCTCTTCCTACATCAAACCCCCTCACAGTATAGCTCTTCAGTTTCAATGCCTAGTTCGCAAGGAGTTGACCTGGCTTCCCTGCTATAGGGAACTGCGGTCCTGTTATGACCATTTTTTATTTTTACTGCAATCAAGATGATCTACTATCAAGAAGCCGGTCGGGGCATAGAGAGTCCTGGAGCTCTGTACTTTCCCCAACCTGGCCAACATGATGCGAAGCCAGTCCCGCTATGGGGAACCCGCCGCATCTTGCCCGTTCCGTGCGGGCGGCCCGCGGTGAAATTCCCCTGTTGGTCCCCTTTACCGATGCGATTCGGCAGGGCGACTTTGGGCCTGCAGCATACCGCCATCAGGGGCGGAAAGTCTGCGTTCGGGTGGCTACCGTGGCGTCAGACTGGTAAGTGAGCGCCCTGCCTTCCCCCCTTTTTTAAGGGCATGAAGGGGACCCGACGACCGGAATCTTTGTGATTTTCACTATGCCCGGGGTAGCCACCGGTGGCATCAGCCACACCTCGCCTGCCCCCCCCAGCACCGTTGCAATCGTTCGGCCTTCTCTTCCATGCAGCGATCGGCTGCCATTTTGCAGCGGATCACCGCCATTTTGACGTAGCCGCATACATTTTTAGTCTATGGAGCTTTCCCTCTAGCGCTTGGAACGGCCATTTTCGGTAATGCACGCTGCCTGAGAGGTGTGTTTGGCCTCTAGTGTTTCACGGCGGCCATTTTCTCTGCATGCTCTGCAAATTTTACACGTGGCTGCAGCTTCTCTCTCCTCTCAGGAACGGCGATGACGGGCAGCTCTTACGATCTGCACTACAAGGCAGCAGGAATAGCAAGTATAGCTGGGCTCCCTCCGGGTGCTGGTGGTGGCGGGGTGCTGTCCTCTGAATATCGGTGGCTGTGTGGGGGGCGCCCCTTCCATTCCTGTGTCATTTCTGGCAGCTATGGCTGATCTCCCTGCTGAACCTGCTGAGGTGGCATCAGCAGCGACGCACTCTGATCAAGGGGCCTTTCTAAACCAGCTGCGGGCGGTTTTCAATGAGATTTTTCCCCGTGGGGACGCCGCTCCGCGGGTCCCCAGGAAGCGTCCCCCTCCTTTATCCTCAGGGGAAGATTCTGAGCCGGAGGTGGCCTCAAGGTTCTCAGGGACCCCTGCGGACCTGTCTGGTGAGGAGGCGGGTGGTGACACTGTTTAACGGAAGGGGACCAGGGGCCAGCAGCTGACCAAGAAAAAGCGATGGTTGCCGCAATTATCGCAGGCATTCGCACTAACTTGCCGCTGGATCAAGATGGCGAATCACGATCTGCTGCGTATGTGTGCGGATCTTCTAGGCCCCCCAGGGCCCCCAAGACTTATCCTTACAATTAATTTTTTGACCATTTCCTATATCGTGAATGGCAGCGTCCACAGCGTTCCTCCTCACTGACTACACGTTTCGCTGTACGCTATCCCTTTGAGGGGAGCTTCCTGAAATAATGGGAGTCACCTGTGGTGGATCCGCCCATTGCACACCTCACTAAGGCAACTACTATTCCTATGGAAGGGACTCCTTCCTTCAAGGATCCCGCTGATAGAAAGACAGAGGCACTTTTGAAGTCCCTGTTCTTGAACGCGGGCTCTGCGGTGAGACCGGCTCTGGCTGCGTCCATGTCGGCACAGCATCTCTCTGAATGCATGGAGGACCTCAGGAAGGACCTGGCAGGCGGTCGCCTGATGGAGGCACCGCAGAAGGCTGTTTTTACTCTAAGGGATTAATTAACTCTGTGACGCGGCCGTGGATGTTCTGCCCTTGTTGTCCAGAATATCTATCTCGGCCGTCAGACTTCGTAGAATTCTTTGGCTGCGTTCCTGGTCGGGTGACCACGCTTCCAAAAGAGGTTTGGCTGACCTTCCTTTTCAGGGTGGGCGCCTATTTAGCTTGCGTCTTGATGAAATCATCAAGGATTTCACGGGGGGTAAGAGTACGTTCCTTCCGGAGCCCCGCAGGCGTGAGTTTGGCCGTAGACAGGAGCCTTCTACTTCGGGTCAGCAGAAGCTTTTTCGTGCCTCGGGCACGGAAAGCAAAGGGACCCGTTCCGGTAAGGTCGCTGCAGGGGCCGGAAGACGGCAGTGGCAGCGCAAAACAGAAAAGACGGAAGATAAGTCTTCCTCAGCCTGATGGGTTGCCCCCACCCGAGAGTCGGGTGGGGGGACGTCTTCTGGGGTTCGCAGGACGGTGGCTGGCTCACGTTTCCGACCGCTGGGTCCAGGAGGTGGTGTCCACCGGGTACAGGATAGAGTTCATCACTCTACCCCCAGACAGGGTCTTCCCATCAAATTTAAGTCTCCCGCAGGAGCGCAGGACGGCCCTTTCCGGGGAGGTACAGGCCCCCTCAGACCAGGGGGTGATTGTACCGGTTCCCCCAGGAGAGAGGTTTCAAGGTTTTTACTCAAATCTTTTTGTGGTGCCCAAAAAAAGGGGAGGGATTTCGGCCCATCCTGGACCTGAAGGCCCTAAACAGGTACGTCAGGGCGCGAAAGTTCCGGATGGAGTCTGTTCGGTCGGTTGTGGCTGCCCTTCACCAGGGGGAATTCTTGGCATTGTTGGATATAAAGGATGCGTACCTCCATGTACCCATCCATCCGCGACATCAGCGCTTCCTGCGGTTCGCAGTTGGGGATCACCATTTTCAATTTGTGGCTCTTCCCTTCGGCCTGACCTCCGCACCCAGGGTCTTCACAAAGCTGCTAGCCCCGGTGCCGGCGTTGCTGCGTCAGAGGGGAATTGCGATAGTGGCGTACCTGGACGATCTGCTCTTGCGAGCAGACTCTGACTCTGACTCTGCCTCTGCCCTGGAGGAGAATGTGAGTATCACAATGGCCTCACTGCTGGACTTCGGCTGGTTACTAAACCTGAAGAAGTCGCCAGTGTCTCCTTCCCGCCGTCTGGAGTATCTGGGTCTCATTCTGGACACAGAGCAGGCGAAGGTGTTCCTCCCTCCGAAAAAACTGCAGGGCTTACAGTCGGCTGTGCGCACCCTCCTGTCGCACCGTCGGTCTTCATTACAGTTCTGTATGAGGGTGCTTGGGCTCATGGTCTCGTCGTTCGAGGCGATACCTTTTGCCCAGAGTCACACGCGTTTTCTTCAAAGAGCAATTCTGGCTCGGTGGGACAAGTCCCACCGGTCGTTGGATCTTCCGATCCGGCTGAGCCCCCAGACCAGGGCGTCTCTGACCTGGTGGCTTCGGGACTCGGCCCTCACTCAGGGGAAGTCGTTCCTGCCTCTTCAGTGGATGATAATCACCACAGACGCCAGCCTGACGGGCTGGGGTGGAGTCCTGGGGCAGCTATCAGCCCAGGGCCGTTGGTCGGCCCAGGAGGCTCGCCTGCCCATCAACGTGCTGGAGCTGAGAGCAATCAGACTGTGTCTTTTTCATTGGACAAGAAGATTGCAAGGCCGTCTGATCCGAATTCAATCGGACAATGCCACAGCGGTGGCGTATGTAAATCATCAGGGCGGCACGAGGAGCCCAGCAGCGGCTGCAGAGGCAGCTCTGATACTGCGTTGGGCGGAACTTAACGTTCCGGCAATCTCAGCAATATACATTCCAGGTGTGAAGAACTGGCAGGCGGACTTTCTCAGTCGCAAGAAAATGGACCAGGGGGAGTGGTCCCTCCACCCGGAGGTGTTCAATCAGATTTGCCACAGATGGGGGACGCCGGATGTGGATCTCATGGCATCCCGGTTCAATCACAAAGTGAGAACCTTTGTGTCCAGAACGAAGGACCCGTTGGCAGTGGCCACGGACGCTCTGGTGGCCCCCTGGAGCCATTATCGTCTCCTGTACGCCTTCCCTCCGATACGGCTGCTCCCGAGATTGTTACGCAGAATAATGCTGGAGGGGATACCAACAATTCTGGTGGCCCCAGATTGGCCCCGGCGCACCTGGTACGCCGACGTGGTGCAAATGGTGGCAGACGCCCCCTGGCGGCTCCCAGTGCGAGACGATCTTCTGTCTCAAGGAACCATATTGCACCCTGCTTTACCCTCACTGGCTTTGACGGCTTGGCTATTGAGTCCCAGGTGCTGAGGGATAGGGGAGTGGCCGACTCCGTAATCCCTACCTTGTTGAATGCTCGCAAGTCCACTTCTCGTAAGATTTATCACCGCACCTGGAAGGCTTACATTGCTTGGTGCGAGGCGGAGGGCTATAACCCTCGCTCTTTTGTCGTGTCCAGGGTCCTGAACTTTTTACAGCAGGGCCTGAATAAGAATTTGGCTTTGAGTACTCTCAAGGGCCAGATCTCGGCTTTAGCCATACTCTTTCAGAGACCTTTAGCTTCACACTCTCTAGTTCGTACCTTTGTACAAGGTGTGCGACATGTGGTGCCTCGGGTGAGATCTCCGATGGCTCAGTGGGGTCTGAATCTGGTGCTTTCTGTGCTTCAAAAACCACCTTATGAGAAAATAAGGGAGATCCTTTTACAGCTTCTGTCGCAGAAGGTGGCCTTCTTAGTCGCCATCACTTCTGCCAGACGAGTGTCGGAATTGGCTGCCCTATCGTGCAAGTCTCCAGGCTTCGGTGTCCCAGGTGTGCAAAGCGGCCACGTGGGCCTCGGTTCACACCTTCACTAAATTTTACAAAGTTGATGTGTTTGCATCTTCGGATGCTGCTTTTAGCCGCAAAGTTTTGCAGGCGGCAGTTTAGGCGCGTCTGGTGCCTCCTCAGAGGTTCAGTTGGGTACTGTTGTTAGCGTTTACCCACCCCTCTTTTTTGACACAGCTTGGGGACGTCCCCACAAAGTCAATGAAGAGCTGCATCTGTCAGTGAACGTAAGGAGAAAAAGGGATTTTATTAAAACTTACCGTAAAATCCTTTTCTCAGAGTTCACTGACAGACGCAGCACCCACCCCTCTGGGCTCTGTTTTTATACGGCTTGTATACGAACTGAAGAGCTATACTGTGAGGGGGTTTGATGTAGGAAGAGAGGACGGCCCCCAGGGGAGGGGTCCTACTGGGGAGGGGACCCCCGGCAGGAGAGAAGGATGTAGTTTGGGGGAGTGTCATATCGAGAAGTCAAGCAT
>BLSH010426265.1:98381-111939 GCA_018402905.1 Glandirana rugosa
AATAAACCTTCTCCACCTCCCAGTATCTATGAGATTCAATACGTAATGAAAAAGGGAAAAAATACGATCTTCCCTCTATAATGACTTTACCTTTAGCCTCGTCCGGGGGTGGACACTTCGGACCTCCTTCTGTCAGCTGTCTTCCTCCAGGCTTCACAGGTGGGGGCCTGCTCCGATTTCCATTTCAGTAATATCTCCCTTCTAGCATAAAAAAGGGAAAAAGTAATGCATAACTTAGAGTATCTATGACCCTCCACCTCTTCCAAATAACTAAGTAGGAGAACCATGGGATCCACTGGTATCTGTGTATCACATACCTCGCCTAGTTCCTTCGCCACCCCCTCCCAGATTGACACCAATTTGGGGCAGGCCCAAACCATATGCCAGAACGAACCCTGAGCAGACCTGCATCTAGGGCAGACATTCTCCCTGTCCGGGTAGATACGGGATAGTTTCTGGGGGGGTGTAATATGCTCTATGGAGAAATTTTAGTTGTATGAAGCGATCTTTAGCTGCTATCATAGTTGGGATATAAGTCGATGCACAGTCGGACCACTCCTCCTCCTCCAAACCTGGAATATCTTCCCGCCATCTGGCCAGGGAGTCCGCTGTCCTAGTGTGATACGCCACCGTAAGATACAGATAGAGAGTAGAGAGAGGTTTCCCCATCACTTCCGAGATAAGGAGGCGCTCAATTGAGTCAGATTCTAACGTCACCCCCTGGGGAAACTGGGCCCCAGGGCATGCTGCAGCTGCCAGTAGCGAAAAATAAAAAAGTTTGTAAGGGCAAATTTAATTCTAAGGTCCCTAAACGGGATAAGCTTTCCATCTAGCATGACCTGCCGTAACGTTATTATTCCCCTGGAGGCCCACGCCGAGAGATCCGGGATCGTCTGTAGATGAGGCATCATAGGGTTCCCCCACAGAGGCATGTGTGGCGATACCTGACAGGGTTTTCAATAGATGGCCCTTGCCTCCCGCCATACCCTCATGGTGGTTTTCATTAAATTAGTCAGGGAGTAATGAGCCTGCACCCTCTAAAGATCAGGTTGCTCAGGGCGGCATACGATCCTACCACAGCCGCCTCCAGTGTCACCGCCGTGTTTTTGGGGGCCTAAGAGAACCACCAGCGTACCGTCACCAGAACCGCTGCCCAGTAAAATAGCTGAAAGTTTGGCAACGCCAAGCCTCCACCCGAAAGAGGAAGATACAGAATGCGCCGCGAGACTCTTGGGGGCCCTCCCGCCCATGCGAAGGAGATTACAATACCCTCCAGTTTCCGAAAGAAGGCCTTCGGAATCGGGGTGGGAGTATTGCGGAAAAAGTATAGAAAGTTGGGCAAGTAAACCATTTTGAGCAAATTTACCCTTCCTATCGGAAACAACAGAAGCAAGCGCCACGTCACAAATTTAACACTAAGTTGGGACAGAAGGGGGTGTATGTTCCGCTCCAAATAGGCCGCTGTGGTGGTCGTAATTCTAACCCCCATCTAAGTAAACTCAGTCACCCACTTAAGGGGGGTACCCGTGTCCAGTTGGGGGTTAGGATGAAGGGGGAACAGGACCGACTTGTCCCAGTTTATACAGACGCCTGAGTAAAAGCCGAACTGTTTAAATAAGGCCAGTGCTGTTTTAAGAGAGTCCTCCGTGTCCGCCAGATACAGGAGGGCGTCATCCGCGTAGAGAGACAGTTTCTCCTCCAGTGGGGGTACCTTCAGTCCCTTTACCCCGTTGTGCACCCTGAGCCGAATGGCCAGGGGTTCCAGGGCCAAGGCAAATAGCCCGGGAGACAAGGGGCAACCCTGTCTCGTACCCCGCTGGAGGGGGAAGGCCTCTGATAGAGTCCCGTTAGTACGTACCCTCGCCTGTGGTTGTTTGTATAGCATCTGTACCCAGGACATAAATCTAGGACCAAACCCAAATCTTTACAGAACTGTCCACAGGTATCTCTAATCCACGGAGTCTAAGGCCTTCTCCGCATCCAGAGAGGCCACCAACCCCGGGCTTTCGACATCTGCCCTATCTATATGTGTAAAGAGTCTCCTAATATTGATGTCTGTGCCCCTCCCAGGCATGAACCCCATCTGATCAGGGTGGACTAGCTCTGTAATTACCGTATTCAGTCTTGTTGCCAGGATTTTTGCCAGGACCTTAGCATCCATGTTGAGAAGGGAGATAGGCCTGTAGGAGGAGCACAGAGATGAGTCCTTCCCTGGTTTCAGAATAACTACTATGACTGCTTCCCCCATCGAGGGAGGAAGGGTCCCCAAGTCCAATGCCCCGCTGAACAACTCCTGCATCCTGGTAGCCAGCTCCCCGGCATACTGTTTATAGAACTCTACCGGTATGCCATCCGGCCCGGGAGTCTTCCCTGTCTGTAGTGTTTTGAGCGCCCCCAAAATCTCCTCTGACGTGATGGGTTTGTCCAGTCTGTCACGGTAGGTTTGAGTTAGTACTGGGATGTCTATGTCCTGTAGGTATTTTGCAAGGTCGCCCTCCCCATAGGCTACCTGTGAGGTATACAGAGTACTATAATACTGAGCGAAGGAGTGGCTAATCTCCGGGGTACACAACACTCTACCTTCGTCCCCTTTAATTTGGGAGATTCCAACCCCCCCGTCTGTTCTCTAGAGAGCCACACCAAAAGCCTTCCTGTGCGTTCCCCTTGTTCAAAGATTCGCTGAGACTGTGCCAATAGTTTTTCTGTGTTAGGGATGTACGAATATTAAGCACCTCAGCTAGAAGGGCCTGTAAACGAGAGTAGTGTTGCAGGTCCCCTGACCTGATGCAAAGAGCCCCCTGCTAACTCGCTGCTAGTTCCGTCCTCCGGAGGGTAGCCCCAGGGGCCTGCGTACCCCCGCAATGACAGTCTGATATTGGCCCCTCATGTATGCCTTGAAGGAGTCCCATACCATTTGTGCGTCAACTGAACCTGCGTTCATAGCCCAGTAGCTCTCCATTGTCCCGCTGGCACCCATCTCCACTTCTACATCGGTCACCCAAAACCTTGAGAGCCTCCACAGGCCTCCAGTCGGGGCTGCGGAGGTCTCAAGGTGGAGTAACAGTGGGGCATGATCTGAAATTCCCCTAGGGAGGATGACAACCTCCTTAACCCTAGGCAGCACCTCTCCACTTGCAAAAATCAGGTCTATTCGGGAGAAGGTACGGTATGAGGCCGAGTGGCATGTGTAGACCCGCTCCCCTGGGTTCCTCCACCTCCACACGTCAGTCAGCCCATACGTCTCTGCCCACTCAGAGATTCCGGAGTCCGAGGGGACCTTTGCGGACAGGCGGTCCCTTTCCACAGCAGGAACTAAGTTGAAGTCCCCCAAGAGGACTACATTCTCAGTTGCAAAATCTGCTATCTTAGCTGTGATTTTGTTTAGGTGAACCAGGGAGGCAGGAGGCGGCAGATATACCCCAACTAATACCCAGTTCAAGGAACATATAGAGGCATGAACAATGACATACCTGCCGTCCGGGTCCAACACCAGGTCAAGGAGTTTGAAGGGGAGCGTCTTGAGAATCAAGACACTAACTCCCCGTGCATAATTTGAGTAAGTGGAGTGGTAGTGGTACCCCACCCACGTTTTTTTGAGGGCAAGGACCTTACTTCCCACGAGATGGGTCTCCTGCAGTATACAAATGTGTGGGCTGTATGATTTGATGAACTGGAACACCAGTGACCGTTTGGTCGGGGAGTCCATCCCCCTGGTGTTCCAGGACATAATCTTAAGAGAAGACATTATCCGTATAGAAATATTGGCATAAAGGATAACAAAAGTAAGCCCTCCATGGGCCTGGTAGTTGAACCGGGACACACGCAGTGACACAGTAATGCAATGCTGAACAAGTACATTCATGAAAATTGCTTAAAACTCTTTCAAACTGGTAAACCAAAACAGCCCGATATGGGCAACCTTCCCCCCCCCCCCCCCCCCTGCCCGTCCCCTCATAACTAAGGAGGGCTTCCATCCCCAAACAGTCCCAGGTCAGCTCACAGGCTGAAGAAGAGGGCCTTGTGCAACAGGCGATCCTGGTCTCCCCCTCTCCAGAGGGGAAGACAAGTCCTGCGGCCGTCTTACAACATGTCTCGCCCCCGCCGGGCATCCTGCAAGGAAGTGGGCGAACCAGGACATGTCAGGGTAACAGCATAATGGTATCTCCTGCTACGTTCACCCTGTGTACAGTTATTTTCCAGCCAATGTATGTAGTCAGAGAACGAGCATACAGTATATGCCTTCCGCTCAATAGTAGGGAGAAAACGGTAGTATAGGGCTATTAATTGGACACCCAGTTCATCTCCCGGCATAGCTGGGGGTACTTCTCTTGATTACAAACGTGGCAAAGTATTTTGTGCACAACTGGTGCTAGATATATCAACGCAGACATTGTCACCTGTGAGCGCTCAGCCATCTCCACTGAGGGTAAGTCATCCCAGGTAGGAAATAGGAGTGAGCCCTTGTAGCCTATATTAGCAGCCCTGAGCCTCACAGTGACCGTCTGAACTGTGTGAGAAAATAAACAATTGAACAGACTTACAAGTCCCCGCTCTCAGCGGTCTCGTGGGAAGGGATTCCTGCCAGGCCAAGGCCTCTCCCGGAGTGTTAAAGAAACGAGATGTCTCCCCATCCTGGACCCGCAGCCTTGCCGGGAATAATACACTGTACTTAATGTGCCTTGCTCGCATGGCGGCTTTAACATGATCAAATGACTTCCTGAGCTTCTGGGTTTCCACTGAATAGTCAGGAAAAATCATCTGAGGTCACCCAGGTCCCTGGATGCTCGTAGGATTTCATCCCTGTCTCTAAAGTTGAGCAGGTGGAGGATGAGGGTCCTCGGAGGGCCCCCGGGGGGGTCCCGGTTTAGGCGGAACCCAATGAGCCCTCTCAACCGCAAAGTAAGGGGAAAAGTGAGCCTCAGGGAGGAGGTCACGCATAAAGTCCTCCACAAATGCAGCCGGGTGAGACCCCTCTGTGCCCTCCGCCAGGCCTATAATACGGAGGTTATTCCTCCGATTTCTGTTCTCTGCATCCTCGGCTCTATATTCCAACGCCTTTACCTTTGTTTGGAGGGTCCTGACAGACGCCGTGCACTCAGCAATGGCGTCCTCCGCATGGCTGACTCTGTGCTCTGTCTCACATACTCTGGAGCGGAGCTTGTCCATGTCCTGCCGCAGCAGACCGATCTCCAGTTGTACTGCCTCTATTTTGGAAGTCGGGGCGGACTGGCATTTGGCAATGGCCGACATTACCTCCGCTATCCACGGCGGGCGAGTGTCCTCCGCCTCCATGCTGGGCTCCGAGGCCTTGTGCTGACCACGCGCCTTGCACACCGCGCGTGTCTGCACCCGAGCGTCCGGCTTTGGTGGCGAGGTCTCCTTTTGTTGAGGGAATCTGAGCCTCTTTCTCCTGCCTCGATGCACCCCGGCTGATCACCGCCTCATCCACGCCTCATCCACGCACTTTGGCCCTTAGGACACAGCAGAATGACCCGCTGGCGCCTTATAAAAGGACGATTGCCCGGCGGAGCTCTAACAAATGCGGCCGCTCAGGTCGCCATCTTGGACACGCCCTATCCCTCCACTTTCTTAAGGCAGACTGGGATAGACTTTCCGTTCTACCCTACTTCTTTCTATACTAATCCCCTATTGTCACCCTAAGCTTCTCCGGACCCCCTCCCCCCAGGTTCTGTTTGTTGTATCTACCGCAGTCATTAATTTTGCATATGTATTAGAGTTTTTGAAGTGTGTCCATCCCTCCCATTTCTCCATCCCGTCCATGTAACCTCCTCTTCTCTGATTTTCAGGGACTCCATGTTTCTTATCTCCTGTACCCTTAGACACCATTGTTGGTGTTTGAGTTTTTTGCCAGTATTTTGGGATCAGGCCCTTTGCTGCGTTCAGTAAATGTGGTACTATCGTCCTCGTGTATTTAATGGGCCTGTCTGTCCCGTGGAACAGGCAGATCCAGGGATTTATTTGTATCTCTATTCCAGTTATTTCTTTGCTCAGGTCCACTACCTCCCTCCAATATTTCTGTATCCCCGGACAGTCCCACCACATGTGCGTCATTGTCCCCTTAACCCTACATCCCCGCCAGCACCATGCCACCCTTCCCGTTTGTATCTTTGACATTCTCTCCGGGGTAAGGTACCAACGTGAGAGACATTTCGAATTTATCTCCCACGTGTTACTACCTATTGCAGATTTAATTACCAGCTTCATTATCTTTACCAGTGAGTGCTCCCCCACCTGTTGACCCAATTCCTTTTCCCATCTATCGAAGCATGGCTGCCTCTCCTCTCCTCCCATCTCCACCAGCATTTTATATAATTTCGACATCCCCCTTTTTTTTTTTCCCGGGTTCATACTTTTTTTTTCCAATTGTGTTAATTCTCTTTCTGTTCTTAGTGGTTGGGGCAAGGAAGTCACAAATTGCCTTAATTGGTGATACCACCATGCATTGATTTCTAGGAAATCTCCTCTTCTTCTTAATTCCTCTTGTGTAGCTATTTTTCTTTCCGTTAGTATATCCTTAAGTTTTATCGTGTCTGTTTTTATCCATTTCCCAAACCATTCTTTTTTCCCAGGTGCAAAATAATTAGTTCCGCTCAGTGGTGTGTATGGAGAATTAAATTTCCAATTATTTTGTGCGAACATTTTATCCCACTCTTTAAATACTGTGTGTGTCAAGTTACTTGTGTCCTTGTCCAAATCCCTATATCCCTGTGGGATCCACACCCCTTTCCCTAAGTGACTCCTGCTCATTATATTTTCCAATCTCACCCATTTCTTATCCGTGGGATTAACCCATTCTATCACCCGTGATACTAAATTTGCCGTGTAATATTTTTTTATATCTGGTACTGCTAACCCTCCCCTACTTTTTCCTTTACTCAAAACTGAGAATTTAATCCTTGGTCTCTTATTCTTCCATATAAATTTAACCATCAGTTTCCTTATTACCTGGAAAAATGCTTGCGGGATTTCGATTGGTAGCATTTGAAATTTATATAGGATTTTGGGTAATATTGCCATTTTTATCGTGTTGATCCGCCCAAACCAGGACAGTGGTCTGTGAATCAATTTATTAAGTTCATCTTTAATTTCATTTATTAAGGGGATAAAATTCAGTTGGTATATTTTTTCTCTATCCGTCGCTAGTGCGATCCCTAGGTATTTTAATCCCTGATTCTCCCATTTAAATGGAAATTCTCTTTGTAGTTCTGCCCTCTCTTGTGTTTCCAGATTGATTCTTAGAATCTCTGATTTATCTTTATTTATTTTAAAGTTTGATAATTCTCTATATTGTTTAATTACCTTCATCACTTTGGGGATAGTTGTTTTAGGGGAACTTGTATATAGCGGCATATTATCTGCATATGCCGCTATCTTGTGTTCCTCATCCCCAATACTAAACCCTTTTATCTGCTGATTATTCCTAATCACTGCCAATAGTGGCTCCAAATATAATATGAACAACAATGGGAACAGAGGGCACCATTGTCTTGTGCCATTCTTCATTTCAAATACCGAGGACAATTTCCCATTCACTTTTATTCTGGCCTTTGGGCTCTTATACATTGCCATAATCCTTTGGATCATCCTCTTCCCTAGCCCGACAATTTCCATTGTCTGATTCATGAACCCCCAGTCTACCCTGTCGAAGGCCTTTTCGGCGTCTATCAACAGCAGCAGGCCGGTGGTTCCTCCTCTCTTTATTCTCTGGATCAAAAGTAGAGTTCTTATCCCATTGTCCTTCCCCTCTCTTCCTGGCACAAACCCAACCTGGTCCCCATTGACCACTTCCTTTATTACTTCTTTTAGTCTGGTGGCCAAGATTTTTGAAAACAGTTTCATGTCGGTGTTTAATAATGAGATTGGTCTATAACTTGAGCATAGTGTTTTGTCTTTTCCCTCTTTTGGGATCATAGAGATTGTTGCCAGCAATGCCTCATCTCTTACCTCCCAATTGTCACATATCCCGTTCATATATGTACACATTTTTGGGGATGAGAATCTCCTTAAATTTCTTATAGTAGAACACGGGGAACACGTCGGGTCCCGGGCTTTTCCCTGGTGCTGTGTTTTTTAAAGCTATGTATATCTCCTCTACTGTAATAGGGGCTTCCAACTCTAGTACCTGTTCTGTTGATATTTGGGGTAAATTAGCTTCTTGCAGGAATTCTCTGATGTTGACTCCCCTATGTCTTTCTACTCCCCTATTTTCCTCTCGTTTTATTGTATATAGTGATTTATAATATTTTTGGAAAGCTTCCGCTATTTCTGTTGTCTTATAAACCATTTCTCTTGCTTTAGTCTGTATCTTTTCGATGTAATTTACAGATTTCTTTTTCTCTAGGATCCTGGCTAAGGTCTTCCCAATTTTGTTACCTCCTGTATATCTTTCTTTTTTTATTCTGTTAAATGTTTTCCTTGTTTCCTGTTCTATCAGTTCCTTGAGCTCATCTCTTTTTTATGACCAGGGCTTGCAGTGTCCCCTGTGAGGAGTCCCTCTTATGTTTTTGTTCTAGGTCGTATATTTGCCTTGTTATTTCTATTATCTTTCTTTCCCTCTCATGTTTTTCCCTCGCACCCATAGCCATCAAAATCCCCCAGATATAGGCCTTGTGTGTCTCCCACAGGGTTGGTATCCATACCTCTCCTGTACTATTCAATTCAAAAAATGTACTTATTTGTCCTTCAAGTTTTTCCACGTTGTCTTTCCCTCTTAATAATTCCTCATTTAACCTCCACTCGCTCCTGTCCTTTCTTTTATCCCTTATGATATTCATTGTCATGCTAACTGGTGCATGATCTGACAGTGTTATTTCTATTTCCGTTTTTACCACTTGATCCAATGCCCTATGCTCTACCAGCAAATAATCTAATCTAGAATACGTCCCATGCACAGGGGAGTGGAACGTATAGTCTTTCCTACTTGGGTGAAATGCCCTCCAGGCGTCTATTAATTGACATTGGAACAGTTTTTTTTTTTTAGTCTCAACTGTGTGTTCCAGATCCCCCATGCCTGGGACGTACTATCTATTTCTGGGTCCAGCGGTAAATTAAAATCTCCTGTTATTATTACCCTCCCCTTTTTGAATTCCATTAATTTGCCTAGTACCCCTATAAAAAAAATCAGCCGGGTTCCTGTTCGGGCAGTACACATTTGCCAGTGTGATTTCATCATTATCCATCCTCCCCCTAAGGAAGAGGTACCTCCCTTCTGGGTCGGCCTCTCTCTCCTTCAGCGTGAATCGGACCTTCCTAGAGAATCCTGTGGCCACCCCCTTGGCCCTACTTGTCGATGAGTCCCCCTGATACCATACTGGGTAGTCCCTTGAGTATAATTTTATGTTGGTGTTATGGGAAATATGTGTCTCCTGCAAAAAAGCTATTCCTATACCATATCTTTTTAACTCTTGTAATATTTTATGTCTTTTCGTCGGTGTGTTCATTCCCCGTGTGTTATATGTTAGGTACCTAATTTCAGTCATTGTTCTCTTTCCTTCCGTCAACTCCCCTTGTCTTACTGCGGTGTCCCCTTTCCCCAATACTTCTATATTGTCAGAACCTACCCTCCCTCCCTTCCCCCCGCTCCCCCCTCTTCTCCTTTGGGGTGTTAGGGCTCATCTCGGCCCTTAACCTGGCGGGCGAACCTTCTAATCTCTGAAAAAGACTCGCTCCCAGTATTACCCCGAGGGTCGAGCTCCCCTTATAACCCAAACCCAAGGATCCTCCCCACTGAGAGGGGATCCTCTGGCTAATGCGTCTCGTAGATCCCTGTCCGTCTCCATGTTCTTACGTTCTTCCCATACCCCTCCGTTTCCCTCCACCCCCTCTAAGCTTTTCTCCTATCGTTCACTGACAGACGCAGCTATCCACTACGTGTGGGTTTTATGCTGGTCTCACTAGGAGTTAACTAGGCAGGTAAAAGAAACAGCTGGCCCCTCCCATGGGGGGGCCGTCCTCTCTGCCCACATAAAACCCCCTCATAGCATAGCTATTCAGTCTAAATGCCTAGTTTGTAAGGAGTTGACCTGGCTTCCCTTCAGGGGAATTGCGGTCCTGTTTGTGACCATTTTTTATTCAATTTTCTTTTACTTCTATTTTTATTTGTCTTCTATCAAGCAACTGATCTGCTATCAAGAAGCCGGTCGGGGCATAGAGAGTCCATGGGCTCTGTACTTTCCCCGACCTGGCCGACCGATGCGAGCCAATCCCGCCGCATGTGGACCCGCCGCATCGTGCCCGTTCCGTGCGGGCGGCCTAGGGTGATCCCCCCTTACACCCAGCCCCGGATGCGATTCGGGAAGGGCGACTTCTGGCCTGCAGCATACCGCCCAAGCAGGGGCTGAAGGACTGCGACTGGGTGGCTACCCATGGCGTCGTCCGAAGTGGTGAGTGAGAGCTCCTTCCTTTCCCCCTTTTTTATGAGTGGAAAGGTGGACCGACGACCCAAAAAAAAAAAAAAAAAAAAATTTTTGCTGGGTAGCCGCCGGTAGGGGGCGCGTGGAGCCATGTTCATCCCCCCGCACCACACCCGATCGTCTAGCGCCGTTCAGTCATTTTTTGCCACCATGCGGCGATCGGCCGCCATTTTGCGACGGACCACCGCCATTTTGCTGTAGCCGCAGACATATTGGGGCTTTCCCTCTAGCGCTCAGAGTGGTCATTTGCGGTACTGCACGTTCCCTGCAGGTGTTTTTCGGCCTCTAGTGTTCCATGGCGGCCATATTGGAATCCCTGCTCATGCAAAAATTGTTTCTACAGCTTTATACTTTCACTTTGGAATGGTGTGTGCTCCTGATGGCGCGGCTCTCTGACGATCCTCAGGGTTATGGCAGCAAACAGCAAGTTTAGCTGGGCTCTCCTGTGGGTGCTGGTGGCGGCGGGTGCAGTCCTCCTGGGTCCTCTGGTGCACTGTGGGGTGGTGGTGTGCGGCTGTGCGGGGGTGCCTTTAACTTCTGTATGCATTTATGTGTTCCTAAAGGAGCTGAACATGCTAGGAGCACAATCTGCGCAAGGGGCTTTTCTGGACCAGCTGTGGTGGTCTTTAGTGATTTTTTTCCCCAGGGCGGATGTCACCAACAGACCCCCCAAGAAGCGTCACCCTCCTCCTTGCTTTTCAAGGGAGGATTTTTTGATCCGGAAGGTCCCTCGGACGGAGAAGAGGATCAGGGGATGGCAGCTGCGATTATAATTGGTATCGCACTGCGATGCGATTGAGCCAGGATGGTGAATCACTGATTTCTGCGCATGTGGTGTGGTCCTCCAGGCCCCTAGGGCGCCCAAGGCTTACCCATATGATCTTTTTCCTGATCACCTTGTTTGTTGTAAATGGCAGCGTCCGCAGTATTCCTTTTAGCGCAGTGGAACTTTTGCCAGGCAGCATAATGCTTGCTGGCTCAGATCCTAAGCATGACCTGCCTGAGGTTTGCATGTCCTCCCTGTGCATGCATGGGTTTCCTCCCGGTGCTCCGGTTTCCTCCCACACTCCAAGGGACATGATGGTTCGCTGCTCGATATCCCTTGAGGAAAGTTTAAAAAAAAAAAAAGGAAATGGGAGTCGCCTTGGTGTCCCGCCTATGATCGCTTTAATAAGACAACGACCAGTCCTCTGGAAGGGGTTCCTGCATTCAAGGGCCCTCTGCCAAGACAGAGGCGCTGTTAAGGTCACTCTTCCTGGTGACAGGCTCTGCTCTGCGGCCAGCCCTGATGTTTGCCATCGCTGTGCAATATCTGTCTGAGCTTATGACGGAGCTCCAGAATCTTCTGGACTGCGGCCGCCTGCTGGATACGCCGCAGAGGGCTGACTTTTTGCTCCGAGGTCTTAAGTAACTTGGTGATGCGGCCGTTGATTTACTGCCTATGTGATCCAGGGTAACGGTGTTGCTGTATCCTCAATCGGGTTCTCTGGTTGCGTTTTTTTAGTCTGGTGACCATGCTTCCAGAAAAGGTCTCACAGACCTTCCCTTTCAGGGTGGACGTCTATTCGGTCCATGGCTGGGTGAGATCATGAAAGATTTCACAGGAGGTACCTGCCTTCCTCCCAGAGCCCCGGAGGCTTGAGTTTTCGCTGTAGACAGGGGCCCCCTACCTCGGGTCAGAAGAGGTTTTTTCGCGCCCCGGGCGTAGCGGGTAAAGGTACCCGCTCCGTTAAGGTCACTGCAGGGGCTGGGTGCCGGCAGTGGCAGCACAAAACCAACAAGGCGGAGGACAAACCTCCTCAGCCTGATGGGTTGCCTCCGCCAGGGCTTCGGGTGGGGGACGTTTCTGAGTTCAACACTCTGCCACGAGTCAGGTTCTTCCCTTCAACTTAGGGCTTCCGCAGGGAGGCCCTCTTAGGGGCTGTACATGCTCTCGAACCAAGGGGTGATCGTGCCAGCGCCTCCAGTGAGAGGCTTCGAGGTTTCTTACATCTGTTCGTGGTCCCCAAAAAAAAAAGGGGGGGGGGGCGGTCCGGCCAGTACTGGACCTGAAGGCCCTGAATCGGTATGTTAGGGCGCGGCAATTCCGGATGAAATCTATCCACTCGGTTGTAGCCGCCCTCCATCAGGGGGAATTTCTGGCGTCTCTAGACATCAGGGATGTGTCCACGGCCCTTACATCCTAAGGAATTTGAACTGCATTCCTTGGACGTCGTAAGGGCCTTACAAGTGTATCTCAATGCCACAGCTTCTTTTCGGAAGTCTGATTCTTTGTTTATACTGACGGATGGCCCGCGCAAGAGTTTGGCGGCCTCGTCGGCTACTGTTTCCCGTTGGATTAGACAGACCCATGCGTATTCTGTTCGGGGCAAGGTCCCCCCTTTCCCAGTCACGGCTCATTCTACCAGGGCTGTTAGCACTTCCTGGGCCTTCCAACACCAGTCCTCGGTGGCTCAGGTGTGCAAGGCGGCCACTTGGGCCTCGGTACACACTTTTACAAAGTTTTATAGGATTGATGTGTCTGCATCCTCGGATGCTGCTTTTGGCCGTAAAGTTTTACAGGCTGCAGTATAGGCGCGTCTAGCGCCTCCTTAGAGGTTCTGTGGGGTACAGTTGTTATCGTTTACCCGCCCCTCTTTTTCACACAGCTTTGGGACATCCCCACATGTCATGAAGAGCTGCGTCTGTCAGTGAACGGAGGAGAAAAAGGGATTTTATTAACACTTACCGTAAAATCCTTTTCTCCGAGTTCACTGACAGACGCAGCACCCACCCCTCTGCGCTCTGTTTTGGTACGGCTTGTTACGAACTAATGAGCTAAGCTAGGTGGAGGGTTTATGTGGGAAGGGGGGACGGCCCCCGTGGGAGGGGCCAGCTTGCTTCTTCCCTGCCTAGTTAACTCCTAATAGGACAAGCATAAACCCACATGTCATGAAGAGCTGCGTCTGTCAGTGAATTCGGAGAAAAGGATTTTACGGTAAGTATTAATAAAATCCCCTTCTCCGTCTGGTGGAGGGTTCAGGGCTACAGGTCCCTTTTGTTTTCCTGTTCTCCCCCCCCCCCCCGCGCTAATAGTATCGCCATGCGGCGATCCTCCGCCATGAGGTGGTCTGCCTCTTCCCCTA
>BLSH010426265.1:199849-212210 GCA_018402905.1 Glandirana rugosa
CCATCCGTGCTCACTCATCTGTCACCCATGCATCCGTGCTCACCCATCCATGCTCACTCATCTGTCACCCATGCATCCGTGCTCACTCATCCATCACCCATGCATCCGTGCCCACCCATCCAGCCATGCCCACCCATGAATCTGTTCTCACCAATCCAGTCATGCTCACTCATCCAGCCTCATCTGTGCTCACCCATCCAGCCTCATCTGTGCTCACCCATGCATCCGTGCTCCACCATCCATCCATGCTCACCCTTGCATCCATGCTCACCCATCCATCCGTGCTCACCCATCCATCCGTGCTCACCCATGCATTTGTGCTCACCCGTCACCCATACATCCGTGCTCACCCATCCGTGCCCACCCATCCGTCACCCATGCATCCGTGCTCACCCATGCATCTGTGCTCACCCATGCGTCCGTGCTCACTCATCCGTCACCCATGCATCCATGTTCATCCATCCGTGCTCACCCATCCCTCACCCATGCATCCATGCTCACCCATCCGTCACCCATGCATCCGTGCTCACTCATCCGTCACCCATGCTCACCCATCTGTCACCCATGCATCCGTGCCCACTCATCCATACTCTCCCATCCGTCACCCATGCATCCGTGCTCACTCATCCGTCACCCATGCTCTCCCATCCGTTCTCACTCATCCGTCACCCATGCGTCCGTGTTCACCCATCCGTGCTCACCCATCCGTCATCCATGCCCACCCATCCATGCTCACCCATGCATCCGTGCTCACTCATCTGTCACCCATCCGTGCTCACTCATCTCACCCATGCTCACCCATCCGTGCTCACTCATCTGTCACCCATGCATCCGTGCTCACCCATCCATGCTCACTCATCTGTCACCCATGCATCCGTGCTCACTCATCCATCACCCATGCATCCGTGCCCACCCATCCAGCCATGCCCACCCATGAATCTGTTCTCACCAATCCAGTCATGCTCATTCATCCAGCCTCATCCGTGCTCACCCATCCAGCCTCATCCGTGCTCACCCATGCATCCGTGCTCCACCATCCATCTGTGCTCACCCTTGCATCCATGCTCACCCATCCATCCGTGCTCACCCATCCATCCGTGCTCACCCATGCATTTGTGCTCACCCATGCATTTGTGCTCAGCCATGCATGCGTGCTCTGCCATCCATCTGTGCTCACCCATTCATCCGTGCTCACCCATGCATTCGTGCTCCGCCATCAATCTGTGCTCACCCTTGCATCCATCTGTGCTCACCCTTGCATCCATCTGTGCTCACCCATGCATTCGTGCTCACCCATGCATGCATGCTCACCCATGCATCCGTGCTCACCCATGCATGCATGCTCACCCATGCATCCGTGCTCCGCCCTCCGTCTGTGCTCACCCATGCATCCATGCTCACCCATCTAGTCATGCTCACCCATGCAGCCTCATCCATGCTCACCAATGCAGCCGTGCCCTCCCATCCAGCTTCATCCGTGTTCACCTATGCATCTATGCTCCGCCATCCATCTGTGCTCACCCATCCAACCGTGCTCACCCATCCAACCGTGCTCACCCATCCATCTGTACTCACCCATGCATGCGTGCTCACCCATCCATCCGTGCTCAGTCATCCCCATCTACGGCTTATTCACCCACATTTGTGCTCATTTATGCCTCCTTCATGCTAATCCATACCACATCAGTTCTCATCCATGCCACTACAGCACCCATCCGTGCCACTACAGCACCCATCAGTGCCACTACAGCGCCCATCATTGCTACCACAGTGCCTCACAATAATGTAATAGGTAGTCAAATTAGATTTGAAATGTATTCCCCTAGAATGCCTGATGGTGCACCCTGCATGTTAGGCCTCTGTATGTGGCCAGGCTGTGTAAAAATCTCACACATGTGGTATCCCCATACTTAGGAGGAGTAGCAGAATGTGTTTTGGGGTGTAATTGGTGGTATGCATATGCTGGGTGTGAGAAATAATCTGTTAATATGACAATTTTGTGGAAAAAAAACTGAAAGAAAAAAAATCTTAATTTTGCAAAGAATTGTGGGAAAAATTACAACTTCAAAAAACTCGCCATGCCTCTTACTAAATACGTTGGACTTTCTACTTTCCAAAAAGGGGTCATTTGGGGGGGTATTTGTACTTTTCTGTCTTGTTAGTACCTCAAGAAATGAGATAGGCCATTTATGAAGAAAAATTGCTAATTTGCAAAATGTTATAACAGAAATAAAGAAAAATGCATTTTTTTTTACAAAATTTTCGATCTTTTTACATTTATTGCTCAAAAAATAAACACCCCAATGGTGATTAAATACCACCAAAAGAAAGCTATTTGTGTGAAAAAAAAGGACAAAAATTTAATATGGGTACAGTGTAGTATGACTGAGTAATTGTCATTCAAAATGTGAGAACACTGAAAGCTGAAAATTGGTCTGGTTAGGAAGGGGGTTTAAGTGCCCAGTGGTCAAGTGGTTAATCTTGACATGTGGGTAATGCACCTTTTATTAGGAGTAGACTAAGCAGAACGCAGTTCAGACAAAAGCAAAACTAGCCCCTCCCAGGGGGCAGTCCTCACTCAGTATAACCCCTCCGCCCTGCTAAGCACTTAAGTATTTTCTGCCTAGTGCAAGGAGTAGGATCTGGCTCCCTGCTGGGATCTGCTGTTCCCCAATTTCTTTTGTTTTTGCTCAATCTATCTGATGAATAATGCAATCAAGCAGCTGGCTGGGTGACCAGCTGGATATTCTAGATCCAGGAAGTCTTCCCAGCAAGGCCGAGGGATGCGAGCCGTTCCTTAGCTGCACGCGGGGCGGCCGCATCAGGCCCCGTTCCGCGCGGAAGGCTGCATCAGGCCCCGTTCCGCGCTGGGCGCCCGGCGGGTTAAACGTCCCGCCAGCGCACTGAGTGACCGGGCTCGCGTCGAGGTGTCACATGGCCGGCAGCTCCCTCCCCACCTTTAGGGGTGGCAGGTCTGTCTCGGGTGGCTACCCGCTGCGCCCGTCTGGAAGGGTGAGTACGCTTTCCCCCTCCCCCTCTAGGGCGCGGAGGGGGGGCAGGCGGCACCCCCGGTGGGGTGTAGGTGGCTCTGTTTCGTCCCCCTCCCTCCCCCCCTCACCTCCCCATCCACCGCTACCTGCTGTCCTGGGTCCCCTGGCCATGCAGCGGCCACCGCCATTTTTCCGGGGCTGGCTGCCTTTTTGCTGTAGTCATGGCCATTTTGCGGCTGGTTTGGCCTCTAGTGAACGCTCGGTGGCCATTTTTAGTTGGTCTCCAGGCTGGCTAAAGCATGCTTCCTGGCCCCGTTTTCTCTTCCTGGTTGGCACGCTCGGTACATGTGGTGGGGACTCACTGGCAGCGGCAGGAGAGCAGACGTTCTGGTGGTGGGTGCGGTGCGGGTCCTCCTGAGTATTTCCGGGGCGATGTGCAGGGGCAGCTTGAGGGGTGGTACTGTGTGGGCGTTCGGTCTGTAGGCCTCATAAGTGTCCTGGGGTGTGGCACAATGGCGGCTGAACTGGGGATTTCCAACTTAGAATTCTCCGCCGAGGCTCCGGCTTTGCTGGGACCTGCAGTCCCACTGGATAAATTGACATCCATACTGGAAGATTTATTTGCCCGAGTGGAACCGGTCCGTGGTAGGGGGGTGGCAAGGAAGCGTCCACCCCTCCTCCGTCTTCATGGGAGGAATCTGAGCCGGAAGGGCGCTCTGTAGTGACAGGGATGCCCAGGAGGACAACATCACTATCACCCTAGACTCCCTGCGGGACTTCGGCTGGTTGATCAACCTTCAGAAGTCAACGCTGATCCCGTTGCACCGCCTAGAATATCTGGGCCTGATACTGGACACAGAGCAGGCGAAGGTCTTCTTGCTTCCGGCCAAGTTGCTGACGCTGCAAGCAGCGGTGCGAGCTCTGCTGTCACGGCGGTGGTCTTTCTTACGTTATTGCATGTGTGTTTTGGGGCTCGTGGTGTCGGCCTTCGAGGCGGTACCGTACGCCCAGAGTCACACCCGGCTCCTGCAGCGGGCGATTCTGCTGCAGTCGGACAAGTCTCCGTTGTCTCTGGATTGGGTGATCAGGTTGGATCATCAGACAAGGGGGTCACTTGCCTGGTGGCTAAGGGCCCTGGCGTTGAGTCTGGGGAAGTCGTTCCTTCCCCTGGAGTGGTCGATTGTCACGACGAACGCCAGCTTATTGGGCTGGGGAGGGGTCCTGGGTCGGTTGTCTGCCCAGGGCCGATGATCATCGGAGGAGTCCCGCCTTCCGATCAATGTGCTGGAACTGCGGGCGATCAGGCTCTGCCTCTCACACTGGTCGGGGAGATTGCGCTGTCGACCTGTTCGGGTTCAGTCGGTAAACGCCACAGCGGTGGCGTATGTGAACCTTCAGGGCGGAACGAAGAGCTTGGCAGCAGCTTCGGAAGCGGCCCGCATTCTGAGGTGGACAGAACTTCACGTGCCAGCAATCTCAGCTGTTTACATTCCGGGTGTCGAAAATTGACAGGAGGACTTCCTCAGTCGCCAGACTCTGGATCATAGAGAGTGGTCACTGCACCCAGAAGTGTTCCGCAAGATTTGCCAAAGGTGTGGCACATCAGACGTGGACCTACTAGCGTCTCGGTTCAGTCGCAAGGTGCAGACCTTTATGTGCAGGACAAGGGATCCGTTGGCAGACGCCCTTGTGGCTCCATGGTCTCGGTACCGGCTTCTTTATGCCTTCCCTCCTCTCAAGCTTCTTCCGCCCCACATCCTGGTGGCACCGGATTGGCCCCAGCATCCCTGGTACGCCGACGTGATGCGGATGGTAACGGATGTTCTCTTGCGGCTCCCGCTATGCGAAGATCTGCTATCGCAGGTACCCATCCTGCACCCTGCTTTACCCTCGCTGGCTTTGACGGCCTGGCTAATGAGTTCCAGGTATTGAGAGGTAGGGGTGTCTCTGAGTCAGTGATCCCCACCATGCTTAAGGCGCGTAAGTCCACTTCATGCAAGATATATCACCGCACCTGGAAGGCTTATATTGCTTGGTGCAAGGCTGGGGGGTTCCACCGTTCCTTTTCGGTGGCTCGGGTGCTGGCCTTTCTTCAACAAGGCCTGGATCACAAGCTGGCATTGAGTACACTCAAGGGGCAGATATCTGCCCTGGTGATTCTTTTTCTGCGTCCATAAGCGACACACTCTTTGATTCGTACATTTGTACAAGGGGTACGTCATGTGGCCCCTCCGGTGTGGTCGCCCCTGGCACTGTGGGATCTGAACTTGGTACTCAGTACTGCAGAAGCTGCCATACGAAAAGATCAGAGACATTTCTTTGCAGCTGCTCTCGCAAAAGGTGGTCTTCTTGGTGGCCATCACATCCGCTAGGCGGGTGTCTGAGTTGGCGGCTTTGTCTTGTAGGTCTCCCTTCTTGGTCCTACATAAGGATAAGGCGGTGCTGCGCCCATCTCTTTCGTTTCTACCGAAGGTGGTTTCCGCTTTTCACATTAATGAGGACATTGTCCTTCCTTCTTTGTGTCCGCTCCCGTCACATCCTAGGGAGATTGCTTTGCATTCCTTCGGCGTGGTTAGGGCTCTGTGGGTGTATTTGACGGCCACGGCCTGCTTTTGGAGCTCGGACACGCTATTTGTGTTGGCGGATGGACCGTGCAAAGGCGTTGGCGGCCTGGCCTCGTCGGCCACTATCTCCCGTTGCGTCAGATAGACTGTGACCCGTGCTAATACTGTTCGGGGTCAGGAACCCCCTTTTCCTGTCACGGTTCATTCCACCAGGGCGATTGGTACTTCCTGGGCTTTCCGACATCAGGCGTCGGGTGTCTCAGGTGTGCAAGGCTGCCTCTTGGACCTCGGTGCGCACCTTTTCCAAGTTTTACAAAGTTGATGTGTCAGCAGCCGCAAAGTTTTGTAGGCGGCTGTCTAGGCGCGCCTGTCGCCTCCCGTAGAATTTTCCGTTAGGTACAGTTATTATTGTGTTACCCACCCCTCTTTTGTTTGACACTGCTTTGGGACGTCCCCACATGTGAAGATTAAGAGGCTGCATCCGTCAATGAACAAAAGAGAAAATAGGATTTTTTGACTTACTGTAAAATCCTGTTCTCTTAGTTCATTGACGGACGCAGCACCCACCCCTCTGTGGTTTTTTGAGTTTGTACTGCTTGTTACGAACTGAAGTGCTTAGCAGGGCGGAGGGGTTATACTGAGTGAGGACCGCCCCTTGGGAGGGATTAGCTTTGCTTTTGTCTGAACTACGTTCTGCCTAGTCTACTCCTAGTAAAAGGTGCATAACACACATGTCAAAATTAAGAGGCTGTGTCCGTCAATGAACTCAGAGAAAAGGATTTTACGGTAAGTCAAAATATCCTATTTTTGCAGGCAATTTGTTGGGGTAATGGCTGGAGGTAGCGCTTCAATCATCCCAACACCATGGTTGGTATGGTGTCAGGATGATTGAAGCACATTATTTCTATTATTAAAATGTAATATAAAATGAAAACATTCAACTCGCCATAATGCAGAATCAGTGGGAGCCCCGCATGTCACTTACCACGTCGCCTGCCACCAGATGAGGATGTCACTTGCCACGTTGCCTGCCACCAGATGAGGATGTCACTTGCCACGCTGCCTGCCACCAGATGAGGATGTCACTTGCCACGCTGTCTTCCACCAGATGAGGATGCCATTGCCTGTCACCAGATGAGGATGCCACTTGCCATTGCCTGCCAGCAGATGAGGATGTCACTTGCAATGTTGCCTGCCACCAGATGAGTATGTCACTTGCCATTGCCTGCCACCAGATGAGGATGTCACTTGCCACGCTGCCTGCCACCAGATGCAGATTGTCACTTGCCATACTCCATGCTACCAGATGAGGATGCCACTTGCCATTGCCTGCCACCAGATGAGGATGTCACTTGCCACGCTGCCTGCCACCAGATGCAGATTGTCATTTGCCACAATGGCTGCTACCAAATGAGGATACCACTTGCAATTGCCTGCCACCAAATGAGGATGCCACTTGCCACGCTATCTGCCACCAGATGCAGATTCCACTTGCCACACTGACTGCCACCAGATGAGGATGCCACTTGCCACTGCCTGCCACCAGATGAGGATGCCACTTGCCATTGCCTGCCACCAGATGAGGATGCCATTGCCTGCCATTGGATGAATATGTCACTTGCCACAATGCCTGCCACCAGATGCAAATTGTCACTTGCCACGCTGCCTGCCACCTCATGAGGATGCCACTTGCCACGATGCCTGCCATCAGATGCAGATTGTCACTTGCCACGCTGCCTTCCACCAGATGAGGATGCTATTGCCTGCCACGAGATGAGGATTCCACTTGCCACACTGCCTGCCACCAGATGAGGATGCCACTTGCCATTGCCTGCCACCAGATGAGGATGCCACTTGCCATTGCCTGCCACCAGATGAGGATGCCATTACCTGCCATTGGATGAATATGTCACTTGCCACAAGGCCTGCCACCAGATGCAAATTGTCACTTGCCACGCTGCCTGCCACCTCATAAGGATGCAACTTGCCACGATGCCTGCCATCAGATGCAGATTGTCACTGTTAGCTGCCACCATATGTGGTGGCAGCTGTCCTTTGGTGCGGATCGTGGGAAATCTGTTGCGGGCGGGAAGGTATGACGTCACTCTCGCTCTCTATGTCTTATAGACCGTAGCTGCAATCCTGTGAAGAGCAGCCTGAGAGATGATGTCATCTCTCTTCGGCTGCCCGCACCGCTGACAGTCTGCATCACTGCGCGGCTCAGCGATATGGGTTCCATGGCCCGGTGTTTGGCCGCGGCCCATTTCTTGAAGGCCCCTGATGTAAAGTACTGTAACAGTACTTTACAAACATTGGCCATGCGGAATTGGCATCGGCACAATTCATTTGAGTCAAATTGACCCTAAAGTAAGGGTATACAGAAATCCCACCAAATTCTTTAATAATAGCTTAACCCCTACAGATCCGCGCTATTGCCGAAGTATGGCTCCAGCGCGGATCTGAAATGCCGGGACGTCGTCCCTTGTGCACACTCCAGGCGCGGCAACGGTGGCACGCGGGCGTGCCGTGGGTCGGGCGGACTCGATGTCCGCTCGAGACCCAGGATCGCCTGACAGAGCTGCAGAACGGGGAACCGCCGATGTAAACACGGCGGTTCTCCGTTCTGTTATAAGGGACATACCAGATCTACTGATCCCTGTCACTGGGATCAGTGAGATCTGTTATGACCCGGCCAGCCCGCCCCCCCCACACAGTTAGAACACACCCAGGGAACAATGTTAACCCCTTCACTGCCCCCTGTAGGTTAACCCCTTCACTGCCAATGACATTTATACAGTAATCAGTGGATATTTAAATTTCTGATCGCTATATAAATGTCATTGGTCCCAAAAATGTGTAAAAACTAAACTGATGAATATTTTTTTTTTTTTTTATGGATTTGTGATTTAGCAAAAAGTAAAAAATGTTCTTTTTTGCAAAATTGTCGCTCATTTTTTGTTTATAGCGGTGATCAGAAATGACACAGAAGGGATCAAATACCACCAAAAGAAAGCTCTATTTGTGGGAAAAAAAGGACGCAAATTTTGTTTGGGTGCAACGTCGCACGACCGCACAATTGTCATTCAAAATGCGACAGCGCTGAAAGCCGAAAATTGGTCTGGGCAGGAGGGGGGTTTAAGTGCCCAGTAAGGAAGTGGTTAAGTAAGTCTGTAAAATAGCTGTCTTTTAATTGGGTTGCCTTAGCTGAAAGCCCAATTATTTTACTTTCCCCAGTAATCTTCCAGGACAGCCGCATAGATGATTGGATCATCCTTGTACATTACAGCGGGTTTCCAAACTTTCTAAACAAGGGGCCAGTTTACTGTCCTTTATATTTTTTTGGGGGGCAGACTGTGGCCAGTGAGAATAGAAAATGTCCTGTACCCCAGTATTGGTGTCAGTGGGAGTAATTGTGCTCCTTTTCTTTTACATTCACTGACAGATGCAGCCCTTCATTGACAAGTGGGATTTATGCTCATCCTACTAGGAGTAGACTAGGCAAATAGAAAAAAAGCAAGCTGACCCCTCCCAGGGGGCCGTCCTCACTCCAGCATATAACCCCCCTGCTCTGTATAGCATATCATTTTTATTATGCCTAGTGCAAGGAGTTAGACCTGGTTCCCTTATGGGATCTCCTGTTCCCTATTTTTTACTGCTTTTTCTCAAGCTATCTGTTGAAGACTGCTATCAAGAAGCCAGCTGGGGCATAGATGATATCCAGAATCCTGAACTTTCCCCAGCACAGCCAACAGATGTGAGCTACCCTTAGCCTTGGTGGGGTCCACCGCATCGTACCCGTTCCATGCGGATGGCCAGTGGGTGATCCCCACTTGCGCCCAGTGACCGGATTCTGTTCCTGCCCAAGGGCCTTTTGACCTGCAGCATCCCTCTCCGGTAGTGGGAGGAAGGGCTGCAACCGGGTGGCTACCTGCTACACCAAACTCGAACTGGTGAGTGACCCCCTCTCTCCCCCCCTAGGGGCGCCGAGGGGGGGGCTGGTCGAATTTTAGCGGTCTATTCCGGCCGGTGGAGGGTTTCTTCTAGGGCTCAGGTCCCCCCTCGGTGTCCTCGCTTCCCTCCGCGCCTTAGAGTCCCCTTCCAGCGATCCGCCAACATTTTTCCGTAGCCACGGCCATTTTGTTGGTGATTTTGGCCTCTAGTGACGAACGGCGGCCATTTTGCTGTAGTCGCGGCCTGTATTACAGGCTTTTGGCCTCTTGCGACCGTTCGGTGGCCATGTTGGATGTGCCTGGAAAGAAAAACGTGCTGCTAAGCCGATTCTTTCACTCTGGGACAGCGTGGACGGCCCAGGCTCTCTGACTGGTGGTCACTAAGCACTCCTACTGGGACTCAGCGCTTGAGAGGTAACAAACAGCAAGTATAGCTAGGCTCTCCCTGGGGTGCTGGTAGCGGTGGGTGCAGTCCTCCTGGGTGTCCTCCCTGGTTGATTTGTGGGGGTGTCAGGGCTTTTCTGCCTGTCAGTGTCTGGTGGTGCAATGGCGGCTGAACCTACGGGTCCTTCCAAGGAGGAGACAGTGGAAGCACAACCTGCGCTGGGGACTCTGGTGTCCCTCGACCATTTAAGATCGGTATTTGGGGAATTTTTTCCCCCGGAGGTGCCGGGCCAGGCTAAGGGGGCCCCTAAAAAGCATCCACCTCCTCCACCTTCATCGGGGGAGGAGTCTGAACCGGAAGTGGCCTCCGTGGTCACGGGGACCCCCGTGGAGCTCTCATAGGGTGAGCTTGAGTTCTCGGACGGCGAGGGAGACCAGGGGGCCTCGGTAGGGCGCGAGAAGGGGCTGGTGGCCGCACTGATCGCTAATATTCGTGTTTCCTTGCGGCTGGACCAAGCAGGGGAGTCGCAGGAGACTGCATACGTTTGTGGGTCTCCTTAAGCCACCTAGGTCCCCTAGGGCTTACCCTTATGATCAATTCTTTGGTCTATAAGCAATGGTAATGTCCGCATAATTCCTTCGCCCTGCCCAAACGTTTCGCTGTACGCTACCCATTTGAAGATAGTTTTGTGAAGAAGTAGGCATCCGCGCAGTGGACCCTCCGGTGGCTCGCCTGAATAAGGCAACGACCATTCCCTTGGAGGGCTCTCCCTCTTTTAAGGATCCGGCCGATAGGCGGACGGAGGCGGTGTCCAAAGCACTGTTCTTGTTGGCGGGGTCAGCCATGAGACCGGCTCTGGCGTCAGCTGTGGCGGCGCAATCTCTTACCTAGTGTGCCACTGAGTTGCACAACGAGTTGAGCTGCGGGAAGTCGCTTGAGGCGTCGCAGCGAGCAGAGCATCTGATAGAGGGTCTTCGGTACCTGTGTGACGCAGCTTTGGGCCTACTTCCCATGTTGTCTAAAATGTCTTTTTGCAGTCATTATCAGACGGGTGATGTGGTTACGCTGTTGGTCGGGTGACCACTCGTCTAAGAAGGGTCTCACGGATCTCCCTTTTCAGGGCGGTCGACTCTTTGGGGCGCAGTTGGATGAAATCAATAAGGATTTCACTGGAGGGAAAAGTACTTTTCTCCTGGAGCCCAGGCGGCGGGAGTTCTGCCGTAAGCAGGGTCCTACTTCTTCTGGTCAGAAGAGGTTTTTTCGTGCGCCCGGTGCAGCGGGCAAGAGTTCAAGGCCTGGCAAGTCTGCCTCGGGGTCCGGTAAACAGCCCTGGCGGCGCAAGAGCGAAAAGGCGGAGAATAAATCCTCCACCGCATGATGGGTTGCCCCCACTTGATTCTCAGGTGGGGGGACGTCTTCTGGGGTTCGCTGACAGGTGGACTGCCCGCATTTCCGACCGTTGGGTGCAGGAAGTGGTGTCCTCCGGGTACAGGATAGAGTTCAGCACTCTACCCCCAGACACGTTCTTCCCATCGAACTTGAGACTCCCTCAGGGGCATCGGGAGGCTCTCCTAGAGGCTGTTAAGACGCTCTCCAAACAAGGAGTAATTGTGCCGGTGCCTCCGCTGGAAAGGTTTTGCGGCTTCTATTCAAATCTTTTTGTGGTACCCAAAAAGGGTGGAGTCAGGCCAGTTCTGCACCTAAAAGCTCTAAACCACTTTGTGAAGGCGCGAAAATTCAGAATGGTATCTGTCCTGTCGTGGCTGCCCTGCACCAAGGGGACTTCATGGCGTCTCTGGATATCAGGGATGCATACCTCCATGTTCCCATTTGTCTCCGACTCCAGAGTTTCCTGCGCTTTGCGGTGGGAGACCTACATTACCAATATGTGGCACTTCCCTTCTGTCTGGCCTCGGGTGTTCACCAAGTTTGTGGTCCCGGTGCTGGCGCTATTGAGGCAGAGAGGCATTGCGGTGGTAGCATACCTCGACGACCTACTCCTGCGAGCGGAGTCTGCTTCGGCCCTGGAGCAGAATGTGGCTATCACCATGGCCTCGTTAAAAGACTTTGGCTGGCTGATCAACCTGCAATGACACCATCCTGTCGCCTGGAATATCTGGGTCTGATTCTGGACACGGAGCAGGCGAAGGTGTTCTTACCTCCGATCAAGTTACTGACATTGCAAGCAGCGGTGCGAACCCTGCTGTCACGCCAGTAGTCCTCCTTACGGTTCTGTATGCAGGTGTTGGGGCTCATGGTTTCAGCCTTCGAGGCGATACCTTACGCCCAGAGTCACACTCTGCTCCTTCAACGAGCGATTCTGTCACGGTGGGACAAGTCTCCGCTGTCACTGGACCAGCTGATCAGATTAGATCATCAGACCAGAGGATCGTTGACATGGTGGCTTCAGGCCCCGGCTCTAAAGTTGGGGAAGTCTTTCCTCCCCCTGAACTGGTTGATAGTCACGACGGA
>BLSH010426265.1:231751-243288 GCA_018402905.1 Glandirana rugosa
AGACCCCTTTGTGGAGGCCTACGTTCCTGGTGAGAGGAACCAAGTCGAAGACTGCTGACTCATTCAGGGCGGAAGGTTAAAAGATGTGGGCCTTACATCTACCGGCTCACGACCGTGCACTTCGAGACGGGTGAAATCTTACTCCCGACGGAGACGTCGACAGCGGCTCGAAGAGCAAGGCGGAACTACCAAGTGCATGCGGTGGCGGTACCGCAACAGGCTGACTTGGGCTTGGCCTTCCGGCGCGTCGGAACGGCTGGTCACCCTCTCTGTCTCGGACTAGCGGGAGTCAAGGTTGTGTAACTAGCCTTCAGTGTTGAGAACGCGGCTGGTTAACGGGACCCGGCTGTCCACGAGGCTGGATCATCAGACCAGGGGGTCTTTGACTTGGTGGCTTCAGTCCTGGCAATGACCATGGGGAAGTCGTTCCTTCCCCTGGAATGGTCAGTAGTCACGACGGATGCCAGCCTTTCGGGCTGGGGAGGTGTCCTGGAGCACCTGTCGGCCCAGGGCAATTGGTCGGCGCAAGAGTTGTGACTTCCGATCAATGTGTTGGAACTGAGGGCGATCAGGCTCTGTCTCTCCCACTGGTCGGCAAGGCTGCGCGGCCTTCCGGTTCGGGTTCAGTCGGACAACGCCATGGCGGTGGCGTACGTGAACCATCAAGGCGGAACGAGAAGCTCGGCGACAGCTGCAGAGGCAGCCCTCATTCTAAAGTGGGCAGAGCTTCACGTGCCAGCACTCGGCCATCTACATTCCGGGTGTAGAAAATTGGAAGGCGGGACTTACTCAGTCGTCAGAAGCTGAACCAAGGAGAGTGGTCCTTGCATCCGGAGGTGTTTTCCCAGATTTGCGAGAGGTGGGGCATGCCAGATGTAGATCTCCTGACGTCCAAATTCAATCACAAGGTGAAGACCTTTGTGTGCAGGTCAAGGGACCCGTTGGCGGCAGCCACGGATGCCCTGGTGGCTCCATGGTTCACGGTAGAGGCCCTTGTACGCCATTTCCTCCTCTCAAGCTTCTACCGCGGTTGTTGCACAAGATAGAAGGGGAGGGAATCCCGACAATCCTGGTGGCCTCTGCGTCTTTGGTACACCGACGTGGTGCGGATGGTAACAGACGATCCCTGGTGACTCCCGATTCGCGAAGATCTTCTGTCGCAGGGTCCCATCTTACACCCTGCTTTACCGTCGCCGGCTTTGACGGCATGGCGATTGAGTCCTAGGTACTGAGGGACAGAGGTGTCTCTGAGTCAGTGATCCCCACCATGCTTAAGGTGTGCAAGTGTACTTTGCGCAAGATCTATCATCGCACCTGGAAAGCCTATATTGCTTGGTGTGAGGCGGGGGGTTGGAACCCCCATTCTTTTGCAGTTGCTCGGGTGCTTGCCTTTCTTCAACAAGGCCTGGACCAAAAGTTGGCTTTGAGCACCCTCAAGGGCCAGATTCCCGCTCTGGCGATTCTGTTTCAGCGTCCTTTAGCGACGCATTCTTTGATCCATACATTTGTACAGGGTGTATGTCATGTGGCTCCTCAGGTACGGTCGCCCCTGGCGCCGTGGGATCTGAACTTGGTACTTTGTGTACTGCCGAAGCCACCCTATGAGAAGATCAGAGATATTCCCTTACAATTGCTGTCTCAGATGGTCGTCTTCTTGGTGGCTATCACATCCACTAGGCGGGTGTCTGAATTGGCAGCTTTGTCGTGTAGGTCTCCTTATTTGGTCCTACATAAGGATAAGGCGGTGCTGCGTCCGTCTCCTTTGTTCCTTTCAAAGGTAGTCTCCTCTTTTCACATTAATGAGGACATTGTCCTGCCTTCTTTGTGTCCGCACCCGTCTCACCCTAAGGAGATTGCTCTGCATTCCTTGGATGTGGTGTGAGCATTGCAGGTGTATTTGGCAGCTACGGCTCCTTTTAGGAAGTTGGATGCGCTATTTGTGCTGATGGATGGGCCACGCAAAGGGTTGGCGGCTTCTTCGGCCCCTGTTTCTCGTTGGATCAGACAGACCGAGACCCATGCGTATACTGTTCGGGGCCAAGTACCCCCTTTTCCAGTCACGGCTCATTCCACCAGGGCGATTAGCACTTCCTGGACGTTTAGACACTAAGCTTCGGTGTCTCAGGTGTGCAAGGCTACTTGGGCCTCGGTGCACACTTTTGTTAAGTTTTATGTGTTAAGTTGATGTGTCAGCATCTGCGGATGTTGCTTTTGGCCGCAAAGTTTTGCAGGCGGCAGTGTAGGCGCGGCTGGCGCCTCCCGAGATCTTTCTTTTGGGTACAGTTGTTATTGTTTACCCACCCCTCTTGTTTGACAGTGCTTTGGGACATTCCCACGTGTCATGAATAGAGGCTGCGTCTGTCAATGAATGTAAGAGAAAATGGGATTTTATTAAGAACTTACCATAAAATCCTTTTCTCTGAGTTCATTGACAGACGCAGCACCCACCCCTCTGTGTTGTGTTTGTACAGCTTGTTATGAACTGATATGCTATGCAGGGCTGAGGGGTTATGTGCTGAGTGAGGATGGCCCCCTGGGAGGGGCCAGCCTTGCTTTCTGTACTTTCGTTCTGCCTAGTCTACTCCTAGTAAAAGGTACATAACCCCTCGTGTCATGAATAGAGGCTGCGTCTGTCAGTGAACTCAGAGAAAAGGATTTTACGGTAAGTTCTTAATAAAAATCCCATTTTTACCTACAGGTAAGCCTTATTAGAGGCTTACCTGTAGGTAAAAATCACAATAAGGGCTCATTTTCACTTGCGTCGGCTTCAACACACATGAACGGCTAGTTTACACTTGCTTCAGCAAGGCTTCGGATACGCTTTGTTAAAGCTCCTGTCACTAAATAAAATGGTTAGCTTTGCTTTGCTTCGGCTTCGCTTCAAAATTTATACCCTATGTAGCTCTAGAAGTGCTTCAAAGCGTCTTCAAAGCCTTCATAGAAGTCTATGGCAAAGGTTGTTTGAAACCCCACCGAAGACTCATCGAAGCTCCACAAAGCCTCATCAAAGCACCAAAAGCAAGGTCTAAACAGGACTGTAAGCTAACCATTTTATTCAAGGACAGAAGCTTTGACTGACGTTCAGAGAGCTTTAACAAAACAGAACACATATTAATTACACCGGTTCTGTGGCTGATTAAGGTGGTAATTAAACTCACTTGGTGCCTTATCTGCATTTAATCAGCCTCTGAACCTGTGTATTTCATCTGTGTTCGGGTTTAAAAGCATGAGGGGGCAACCCTAGTCCAAAGCCATGTTTTGAAGCAAATGTAAACTAGCCCTTAAGGCAGTGGTTCTCAACTCCTGTCCTCGGGACCGACTAACAGGCCAGATTTTAAGTATTACCTTAGGGAGATGCAGACTCTAAGGGCGCTTTCACATGAGCAGAGCCCGTTTTGACAGGCTCCGCTACTCAGCGGGGATCCATCCGTTTATCCCTGCTGAGCCAGCGGATGACAGGACAGTCTCTGCACTGAGTGCAGAGACTGTCCTGTCACAGCTCCATTTTCCTCTATAGAGGATCGGATGAACACGGACTGTCTGTCCGTGTTCATCCGATCCGCCAGACGGATGGAAAATAGGGTTTCCATCCGTCTGTTTTTGGCGGAGCGGATCGGGTGTCAGCGGACATGTCACTGCTGACATCCGTCGCTCCATAGAGGTCAATGGAGCGTCCGCTCGGGTTAGAGTTGCCACTTCATCTCTTTAACTACTTCAATACTGGGCACTTAAACCCCCTTCCTTCCCAGACCAATTTTCAGCTTTCAGCTCTGTTGCAGTTTGAATGACAATTGCGCGGTCATGCGACACTGTACCCATATGAAATTTTTATCATTTTTTTCACACAAATAGAGCTTTCTTTTGGTGGTATTTAACTGGTTCCCCACCGCGTGCCGTCTTTTCACGGCGGCAGTCGGGGAGCCCTGCGTGAATCGCCGTAAATAAGCGGCGATCTGTATTTGGCCACCAGGGGGGCGCGCGTACCCGCCGCACTACTGGGGAGTGTGCCCGCGGCTCGGGCGGACCCGATGTCCGCCGGCGAGCCACGATGAGCGGCCACAGGGAAAGAACGGGGAACCGCCGATGTAAACACGGCGGTTTCCCGCTATGTCAGTGGGGTATGAGAGATCTACTGATCCCTGTCACTGGGATCAGTTAGATCTCTCATGCCCATGGTAGCCCAACCCCCCCACAGTAAGAACACACCCAGGGAACACGATTAACCCCTAGCTCTCCCCCTGCAGGTTAACCCCTTCACTGCCAATGACATTTATACAGTAATCAGTGGACATTTAAATTTCTGATCGCTAAATAAATGTCATTGGTCCCAAAAAAGTGTCAAAAATGTTCCGACATGTCTGCCCCAATATCGCATTACCGCTAAAAATCGCAGATCGCCGCCATTACTAGTAAAAAATAAAAAAAAAATAAAAACCCCAGAAATGAATTCTCACCATCCGTAAACGCGGCCACTTTTGCGCAAACCAATCAATAAACACCAATTGCAATTTTTTTATCGCAAATATAAGGAATTATATAAATCGGCCAAAAATGGTGAAAAAATATGTTTTTTATATATTTTTTTTTTGGATTTGAATTTTAGCAAAAAGTAAGAAATTTGGGTTTTTTTGCAAAATGGTCGCTCTTCTTTTGTTTATAGCGGCGATCAGAAATGACGCAGAGGCGATCAAATACCACCAAAAGAAAACTCTATTTGTGGGGAAAAAAAGGACGCACATTTTGTTTGGGTACAACGTCACACGACCGCGCAATTGTCAGTTAAAGCGACGCAGCGCCGAATCGCAAAAAGTGCTCTGGTCCTAAAGTGGGAAATTCTTCCGGGGCTGAAGTGGTTCCTGGGTTTTTTATTTTTTGCGCTATAAATTAAAAAAAGACTGAAAAAAAAACCAATGCATTTTTCTGCGTTTCTGTTATAAAATTTTGCAAATAAGTAATTTCTCTTCATAAATTTTGACCAAAAATGATACTTCTACATTACTTTGTTAAAAATAACCCAAATCGGAGTTTATTTGGTGTTGGCGGACAGACAGATGTGACGGGGACTGTGACAGATGTGACGGGGCATACAGATGTTTTGTGTATGGTGACAGATGTGACGGGGACAGACAGATGTTTGGGACTGTGCAAATGTTTTGTGTATGGTGACAGATGTGATGGGGGACATACAGATGTTTTGGGGGCTGTTTTATGGAGACACTTATATGTATGGGGACAGGGGTATCAGTGTGCTTGGTGCACTGTGTGGGGGGCGATCTGTGACAGCTTTCTGCATGAAATCATCATCATGCAAAAAGCTGTCACAGAGCTGCAGCTCCCCCCCGCACTGAGCTCGGCGGGGGGAGAACTGTCACAGAGACGTTCGTCTCTGTTTACAATGTAACGGCTGTGATTGGACACAGCCGTCACATGATCGGGAGGGCCAGTCACTGCGCCCGTATCCCGATCTCTGCTCAGCTGGATCCTGTGATCATAATGATCACAGGATCCAGCGTCGCTTTGCCGCGCTGCGAGCTCCCGTTCTGCAGGACGTAAATACACGTCCTGTCAGAACGGGGAAGCACCCACCCGGCCGTATATGTACAGTGGCCGGGTGGGAGGTGGTTAAAACCGAACACACATGAATTACACATGTTCTCTGGCTGATTAAGGTGGTAATTAAACTCACTTGGTGCTTTATCTGCATTCAATTGGCCTCAAAACCTGTGTAATTCATATGTGTTCGGGTTTAAAGGGATGAGGTGGCAACCCTGAAAAACTGACAGACGAACCCGAACAAAATCCGCTCGTGTGAAAGGGGCCTAATACTGCAATCACCGAGCAGCAAATTATATCACCTGTGATGTATTTCAGTTATCTTGCAAACCTGGCCTGTTAGTGGGTCCCGAGGACAGGAGTTGAGAACCACTGCCTTAAGGAGATACAACCACTTTAAGGCAGGGGTTCTCAACCTCAGTCCTCAAGTATGCCCAACAGGCCATGTTTTGGGAATTTCTCTAGATAAAATAGCTGTCCAAAATGCCAAGCCTTTAATTCTGATTTAAAACACCTGTGCAAGATAAAGGAAAAACTACAAACATGGCCTGCTGGGGTTACTTGAGGACGAGCACCACTGCTTTATGGGACAAAATAAATCACAAAGCAAACTGGTTTTTCTTTTGTTGTGCTGCGTTGATCTGCATTTTAAACGGATTGATCTGCATTGCATTACAAAATGGAATAAAAATATTTATTTCTGCAGTAAATAATTGTCAAACTTAACAACTAAATGCAACTTTGTACATTGTAGGGATGCAAATGTCCAGAAAGAACTTCGAGACTGGGGTCTGAACTTTGACACTAACTTGCTGTCTTTTGCTGGAAGAGTTGCTCCTCCCGAGAAAATTTTGATGTCAAATAGAGCTGTAAGTAGTTTGGCATGTTGCACATGACTCATAAAATATTTAATGTGTTTGTTTAAAGTTGCTGTAAATCCTTAGGCTGAATTCACACACACCGGAGAGCTGACAGTGCTTTACGGATGTGACAGTTGTCTTGCAGTATGGGGCAGTATGGTGCATGATTCAGAGCATCACACGGCACCCCTTTTTTTTTTTTTTTCGTTTTTGTTTTGAATTAACTTTATTTGAAGTGTGCAAAACATGCACTTCATTCCGAGCAATGTACAGCAGTGTGATGTGCTGTGTTGCTTTACATTGCCATGCGATAAAATGCAGCATGTCTGTCTTATCGCAGCACATTCCTGGGCTGATTTCGCACGTGAATGGGACACGTTCAGTGAGTGAAAAATGTATTTGATCACCTTCCGACTTTGTACATTTGCCCACTGACAAAGAAATGATCAATGTATAATTTTAATGGTAGATTTATTTTAACAGAGACAGAATAACAACAAAAAAAATTCAGAAAAACACATTTCAGAAAAGATAAGAATTGATTTGCATTCCTTTGTTGCCTAGGCCATGTTTTTTGATTCATTGTCATACTGGAATACCCATCCATGACCCATTTTCACTATGCTGGCTGAAGGAAAGAGGTTCTCACCCAAGATTTAGGGGTGCATGGCCCCATCCATCGTCCCTTTAATGCACTGAAATTTTCCTGTCCCCTTAGCAGAAAAACACTCCTAAAGCATAATGTTTCCAACTCTTCTGTTTGATTGTGGTGATGGTGTTCTTTGGGTCATAGACAGCATTCCTCTTCCTCCAAACACGGCGAGTTGATGCCAAAGAGCTTGATTTTGGTCTCAACTGATCACAACACTTTCACCCATTTCTCCTCTGAATCATTCATTAGCATACTTCAGACGGCCTGTACATGTGCTTTCTTGAGCAGGGGAACCTTGCGGGCGCTGTAGGATTTCAGTCTTTCACGGCGTAGTGTGTTACCAATTGTTTTCTTGGTGACTATGGTCCCAGCTGCCTTAAGATCATTGACAAGATTCTCCAATGTCGTTCCTTTCTGATTCCTCACCGTATCTTGATCATTGAAACTCCACTAGGTGAGATCTTGCATGGAGCCCCAGACCGAAGGAGATAGTATTGTGTGTTTCCTCCATTTGCGAATAATCACATCAACTGTTGTCACCCTCTCACCAAGCTGCTTGGTGCTGATCTTGTAGCCCGTTCCAGCCTTGTGTAGGTCTACAATCTTGTCCCTGACATACTTGGACATCTCTTTGGTCTTGGCCATGGTGGAGAGATTGAAATGTGATTGCTTCTGTGGACAGGTGTCTTTTATACAGGACTATGGGCAGTCCTAGCTGGTACAAACCCCCTCTCTCCAGCAAGTAAGCCAGTTATTTCTGCCTAGTGTTTCAGTAAGAACCTAGTTCCTATCTGGGACCTGTGGTTTAATTTTTTTTTGTGGAGATTTTTAATCAACAACCGGGCTGAGTGACGGGCTGGATAGTTCCGGTGGCTACCTTAGTCTGGCCATCAAGCTTTTAGCTACTCTCTGGGGCTGCCCCATCATTGACTGATTGTTACTCTGTCCAACAGCCCCCCCCCCCCACTGTCGTGGAAAGGAGGAACTGTCATTTGACCCTTGCTTGCATGCTCTCATCAATCTCATGATTGATAAATATGCTGTGATGGGATGGTGTGAGTTTTTTTTTTTTTTTATTTATCATTTATTTATGGATTTTTTTTGTTGCTTGTATACAGTATATGTATTTAATTTGTATGAAAACAAAAAAATGTATTTAATGCGGAGGTCAGGGCTTGACAAATTTGCTCGGAATCTAGGAGCCAGGTAAAAAAGGTAGGAGCCAGTTTTTTCCCCAGCATGCCGAATGGCTGGCTTGTATTGGACCGGCCGCCATACACACGGGCCCAATGGCGGGCGGCCTGTTTTTTTTTTTTTATTGAACCGGTCAATGTCCCCCAACATTTGGTCTGATGGTGTGATGCGCAGTGGCTCACTATCTAAGGACAGTGCAGCAAGGTGGGGGTGATAGGAGATCCATTAACTTATGCCGCCTTAGGTCCTTTTCACACGGGCGCCTCCACCAAGCAGAATCCGCTTGTTCAGCAGGGATTTCTCTGCTAATCCCCGCAGAGCAGGCGGATGACGGGTCTGCTCCGCTATGAACAACAAACACTTAGTCCCATTCTCCTCTGGGGCAATCGGAAGGAAACAAGCCGCATGTCCATTTCCATTTGATCAGACAGACGGATGGAAAATAGGACCACCATTTTTCTGTTTTTGGCAGACAAGATCAGATGGGGGCGTGTGGCCGTTGACATCCGTCGCGTCATAGAGTAGACAGGAGGATCTGATCAGACAGCCCATGTGAAAGGGGCCTTCGGCTGTGTGGCTGTGGCATGACAGGGAGAGAATGAAAAATAATTTTAAAAAAATATCAATCTTTGTGAGGGTATAAATAGAACTGAGGCCGTTCCAACCAGCTGCCCCACACTCCTTATCCACTCACTGTTGAGGATAGGGCACCAGATCAAGCCCGCAACAACTTCAACCCTCAGCGCCGTCAGTGACTGCTTGTCACCACAAGAGGGCGCCAGTTTCCCGATGCAAGAGTCTCACTCCAGGGGGGCGTGCCCAAAATGGCCTCGGGAGAGAACATGTAGTGCCTGAGCTCCCGGAGACCGGCTATTCCATCCACCATCAGCAGGTGCAGGAAATTCCCAACTGGGTGTCTGTTATCTCCCCTGGCATCGGAGGTATCCTGGGGGCTGTGAGGGAAAGGTGGACCGGAGGAATCTGCCACCAGCGCCAAGTGGGTAAGCCCGAAGCCGCGGCCTTGCTTACTCCACCTGAGCTCCCGGACCGGCTCGTCATCCAGCTCTGTCAGGCTCTTGGATCGTTCACAGGTAACAGGCCAGTGCCTCACCCTGCTTCCCAAGCACCCCTTGGAGCAGAAAATTTCCTTGGAATAGCCGCTGCAGTGAACTAGCCTGAAGCCGTGGTCTTGCCTACAGCATCCACGCTCCCAAGGCCGGCCTTTCATCCAGCTCCTTCCGGGCCACGGATCGTTTCCAGGTGGCAGTTTAGTGCCTCACCTTGTTTCCCAAGCACCCCTGTGTCCTGGGAGAAGAAAATGTCCCCGCTGCAGTGAACTAGGATGAAGCCGCGGCCTCGTCTACAGCATCCGCGCTCCCGGGACTGGCCTTTCATCAAGCTCCATCCGGGCCATGGATTGTTCCCAGGTGGCAGGTTAGTGCCTCACGCTGCTCCCCAAGCACCTTTGGGTCCTGGGAGGAGAATATTTCATCGAATTAGCCGCTGCAGGCCGCCCATTGGGAGTTCAGGTCATCTCGCAGTGGCAGGTTTGTGACTCCCCTGACCCAACAGTATTCCTGGGCCCTGGGAGGTGAAGTTTCCTCCGGATTCTCCAAAATACGGCTGTGGTGGGGGAAAGGTGCTAGGGTGGGTGCCGCGGCCTTACACATCACATCCCGGGGGGGGGGGGGGGGCAACATCAATTCTCCTGTTTTATCAAATTGTTAACACAAACAGCGCCTCTTCCAAAATTAATAAATTAAAAAATGCTGGTGAACATACAAGTGTGTGTGTATGTACCTGAGGCACACACCCGCACACACTTGGTGCTGCTGCCTTACAAGAGAAATATAAATGGATGTTATAGAATAGGCAGCGCTTCTGGACACCAATCACTATGTATAAACCATATGTGAAAAAAGTGCTATGAACAAACTCAAAACAGTAAATGTGAATTCACAAATATATCCATATATCCCATACAGAACATATGGATGTGTTCAGTGCAAAAACATATCTCACGAAAACCAAAACCACAAATTCCAAACAAAGCGCTTACTAAATGTCCAAGTGCTTAAAAAATGTTCGAAATTGCTTATATATGCATTTATATCAGCACCATCCAGACACTTGGACACTTTTCAGTGTTTTCATCAATGAAAGTTTGTGTGATCATCTAGCACATCGATTATGTTTATGTGGACTTTATTTGTGTTAGCACAATATAAGCAATTTCGAAAATTTTTTAAGCACTTGGACATTTAATAAGCGCTTTGTTTGGAATTTGTGGTTTTGGTTTTTGTGAGATATGTTTTTGCACTGAACACATCCATATGTTCTGTATGGGACATATTGATATATTTGTGAATTCACATTTACTGTTTTGAGTTTGTTCATAGCACTTTTTTCACATATGGTTTATACATAGTGATTGGTGTCCAGAAGTGCTGCCTATTCTATAACATCCATTTATAATTCTCCTGTTCACAAGGTGTTGCGCCCCTTGGACCCAGGCCTACGTCTCCTCCCTGCCTTAAAGTCGCCACTGGGTTATGAGAAGGGGAGCGCGAGGACAGTCCACCTGACATGCAGTCATTACGGCAGGTAAGGCCGGTGCCGCGGCCTCACCTAAAGCTTTTAACCACATGGTGACCCAGATGGAGGAGAGTGGCCACACTCCTGCGGCTATTTTGGAATTTACAGCCGTTCTAAAGGCGATTGCATCCTTGATTGTTAAAATCATTCATATACAGACAAATGTTGAGTTAATCCGCAGAGATTTGGATTCCTTCCACGGTCGAGTGACTGAAGTGAAACAACGGGTCTCGCAGACCAAAGATCCGGTATGTGATCATGATGCTGATATACAGTCGGGTCCATAAAGACCTGGAAAATAGACGAGGGACATTTACCCTACTCCCTTATTGTGTGTGGACCGGTACCTTGTCGACTCGTCGGTTAACAGGGTAAGGAAAACCAGGGAATTTTTCACCCTCCGTGTACATGTTTGACAACATTAAGGATGTGACAAGTGGGCTAAACCTATATTTATGGGAGTTTAATTTCGACTTTCAGACGTCAATTTCGTGTAGAACAAGCAAAGTAAAGTTTAGGTAACACCACCACATATCTCGGTTTTTCTAATCTTAACACAGCTACAGGGTTATAAATACCTGGGCTGACATATAGTCGTAGTACTAGTGTATGGCCTAGAAACCAGACGCTCTGGGCAACAAAGTGAAGTCAGTGAGCTGGCACCTTCCTTAGGTTTAGAGACG